>CALYLW010001696.1:161175-209573 GCA_944989445.1 Ampullaceana balthica | reverse complement strand
CCCCCCCAATTTATTACGATCACGGTAAATCTCGGAATAGAATGGCGTAACATTTCGCATCATGGTTAAGGTTCTTTGGGAGTTCACATTGGCACTTATGTAATCCTCCTTCGAAAGCTGAATCCTCTGAGTAAGAGGCGATTGTTTTTTACGCCGTTTTCCTTACAGTTCATGATGTGTGCTTTTCAATATTTTCGATAAGTCTACAATTATGTGTTCTGTTAGTCTGTTAGTAGAAACTAGTTTTGTGATATTTCTTTTAAAATATATATTTTATAGTAGATATTCACAGTGTTACTATATTTATGTGAAGCGCTGTGAGCCCCAGCTGCTTGCTAGGGTGCTGTGCCATTTTAATTCTCACATTTTCATAATTATTATTATTAATTTTTATATATTTAATAAAATGGATTGACTAGTCCTTCATGGCTGTATCGACTTTCTTCCTGCTAAATACAGGATCAAGATTTATTTTAATCAAAAATTGCAAATACTCAGCACTTTAATGAAGAGTCATTGTTTCATCAGAACATTAATTAAACAAAGTTTTGAAGTGATTTGCTTTTTAAACTTGAACTAACCTTGAACTAACCTTGAACTAACCTTGAACAAAACTTGCCATGAATTTCTAAGACTGATATTTCCCGTTTTGGAAATTGTCTTTTTACTTTCAACGTTAACATTAACAAACATTTTAATTATGAAAACTAAAGCTTAACTTATCCTTGACTAGAACAATTTGATTTCATGATTGACGTCTTGAAACAACCAAAAAATATAAGTGTCATTTTTTTAATGTATTAAAAAAAAATATCATAAAATGATAACCATCATAATACAAAAAAGGGGATTTTTTTAGGTAATTTATTTTAAATGAATAAGGAATGAATTTTACAATCGTAATAATTTATCGAGTTTTTATAAAAATAAAGTTATTTAAATATGTTAAAACTTTATCTCAACTATGTAACAAAACAAAAAAACTAAATGAAAATGTGAAGTGCCTACAACAGAGCCAACAATAAATAACAGTTTTTAGATTCTAGAAATGACAGTCAGCAAATTTATTAGAGTATATAGTAACTTAATATAAAGAAATCTTATCTTATCAATACAGACGCTCCTTCTATGCAGAAGATAATTGCGTCCACAGACCATGACAGATGATATGTTGGCAAGTGATGCAGCGTTTACAGGTCACGGCTTTGTGGGTTCCACGCATTACCCAGCCGCCTAACTAGTGTTAGGTACCCATTCAGAGCTGGGTGACTCAGGGACGCCCTAGGCCCCGGGAAAAATCCTTTCCTTGACATGGATTCGAACCCGTGACGATCGGTACGCCAGTCGAGCGCGCTGCCACTCGACCACTCCTTCTCAAAGAAATGTATAGTGCGAATATATGTCATAATACAGTAACTACATATGAGAACATACTATTTGCATTCAGTAACTTCCATAGAAGCTGAACATTGCTTGTTTTATCTTCTTGTCATTTACCGTATGTATTCATTGCTACATAACAACGCGCGGTTTCACTAGCATGTTTTTATAAAACCAAATTAACAAATTCAGATTTAAAGGCTACAAATATTTTTTTTAAATGAGCTAAATTGTATACTTTTACTGCTATTATACATAATCACCACTTTATTTCCTATTTCTTTATATCACAAAGAAAATTACAATTTTAACTAGACGAATTAAACTAAACTTAAAAGGATATTATTCTATTTCTCTCTCTCTCTCTCTTTCACTCTCTCTCTCTCTCTCACTCTCTCTCTCTCACTCTCTCTCTCTCTCTCTCCATCTCACTTTGTTCTCTTTCTCTCTCTCACTCTATCTTCCTCTCTATCTCTTACCTCTCTAATTCTTCTATCTTCTCCCCTCTCTATTTTCTCTCTTCTCTTTCTCTACTCACCTATCTCTCGTACTCTCTCGCTCCCTCTCTCTCACCATCCATCTCTCTCTCTCTAAATCTCTCTCTCTCTCTCTAAATCTCTCTCTCTCTCTCTCTGTCTCTCTCTCTCTCTCTCTCTCTAAATCCCGCTCTCCTCATCAAAAATATTTCTTCTGACTAACTTTTAACATTTGAGTTTTTAGGTTTTCTTATGATGTTTAAATCAACATATTAATATATTTACTTTAAAATTATTCATTTGAAACGGACGATTTAATGACCGAACCTTCACACTATTCCAAGGACATTTAAAATATTCTAGAATAGTTATGATTTACATTGTTTTGGTCTCTATGAGACATGTGCATTTCACAAACATAATTCTCTCAACTTATGAAGTCATAAAATAATGCACATGAGATATTAGTTGTATATATTTTTGTCTCTTTCGTCATAGCCTTATTCAAGACTCGAGGCCAAGGTTATTTAATATTACGATGGACTACAGAAAGATTTTTTTTCTTTTGCCTTTGCCTTTTCAGCTTTAACAAAATCGTTTTGCATTTCTTCAAACACGTTACAGAGCTTCACTAAATTCTCTTTCTGCTCCTTGTTCTTGAAGTCGACCAGACCCTTGGCGGCCAAAATAAAACGCGTGCTTAAACTTTCTTTTTCTGTTTCAAAATCTTTTATTAGTCGTTTCTCCCTTTCGGTCATTTCTTTAACTTTTTTATTATACGTTTCTATTGCCTTCTGAAGCATCTTTTCCATTGCTATCATTTCCTTCTCAAAGTGTTTTTGAGCTTTCTTTCGTTCTTTAGTGATGATCTCTGTGAGATTTCGTTCATCATATTCAATTTTAGATGTTAAATTCTCCAATTCCTTGATTAAATTTTCTTTCTGTTTTTCTTGTTTCTTTCGTTGGTCAGCCTCCAGACTGGAATCTTTAAGTCGATCTTCCAATAACTTTATTTCATTTTTCAAATCAGCCGCACTTTTACGTTTAGTTTCAATAGCTTGTCTCATTTCTTTTTCTCGCTTTTCGAACTCTATCCTCAATCTCTCTCTTTCACGTTTAAGGTTTTCCTCTTGCAATTTATTCATATCTATCACGTGATTAATCTCTTTTTCGTAATGTTGTATAGCCTCTCTGTTCCCTCTCTTCAACTGTTCCTCTTTTTGAGCCAATTCTTCTTTCATTAATATTAACTTTTCTTTTTCAGCAGTCAGCATTTTAAGAGAATCGATTTTATTTTCAATAGTTTTCATCAGAGTATCTGTCGTTTGTATCGCATGTTTCAGAACTCCCGTTCCCTGGTCGCGTTCATTTACTTCCCTTTGAATTTCTTCGACCTGGGATTTGAGTTTCTCTAGCTCATCAATTTGTTCATTATCTTCGAGCTTCAATACTTCTTCAACATTTTGTATGATGTGACTTACTTGCTTTAGGGTTTCTTCCCTTATCATGGGCTCTTTTGCTTCAAGGATTAATCGATTTCTATCTGCGGCTACCTTTTGGAATCGATCGTCTGTGTATCGTTGCCCACGAGATGTGAGCGACTCAACAACTCCGATTAATTCTTTCACCTGTTTGATTCTTACACTTGGATCTCTGGACTTATTGTCAAACATCACTGCTCTATTATTGCACTCAGAAAGGAGACTTGACTTTGAAAAACTCCCGTTTGTTCTTGACACCAGTCTTTGAAGCTTAAGTTTGGGTTTTCTTCTGTGAAGAGGTCCCCACCATTAACCAACAGTATACAGTAGGTTTTAACAAAGTCTTGGCCGAATATTTGTTTCAAGATATCCACGCTCAGGTGGTCCTCTGCCGTGAACCTGTTGCCGTACTTGATCACCAAGAGAAATGCGTGATACCCCTCTGGGCTGAGAAAGATGGCGTCTTTCATCTTGTCTATGATTAGCTTGGAAGTGTTTTTTATATCTTTAGTGTCAGATGTATCAGCCACACCTGGGCCATCAACGACTTTCACGACGTAGTCTTCAAAGTTAACGATTCTGTACGTGACGTCTTTGGTGACTGATGTCAGCGAGGAAAAGCTTTGGAAAACTTTTTGACCTATAATCGTGTTCCCAGCAGCACTCTTGCCGTATCCGGTCTTACCAACAAGCAGAAGATCAAGTTCCTTTAATGGCTTTTGTGAAAAACAGATTCTCTGAAACAGATGTTTGAAGGCGCGTTTAGAAGGATAACAAAATATAAGTCAGTTGTCTTACAGCCTTATCTAAACGATGAAAATTAATTTGACTTATTGCATATCTTTTACAATAAAATAAACTTAATAAAATTAGATCTCTTACTGATACTTACTTCCTTGTTCGCAGTAGTCTCGTGTTGCTGTTTAATTTTTTCACATTGTAACATCGGATCATCACCATATAAATTATGGGCACACTGGGATGAAACCTCACTGTTCTCTAAAGGTTGATTGCACTGTGATGTTTTCACTTCACTATCCCATGTTTGAGTGCGTTGTGATGTCTTCTTGGTGTTGTCTAGAGTTTGGGAATGTTGAGATATCGTCATGATACTACGCTCACGTAAGACTTCCCGATCCTCGTGTTCTGTTCCAGTAATAATAAAGAAATCTAAAGTTAGAGTGTTAGTTCAATGCAATTAAAATATATAAATAGTCGAATAGAGTTTTTAAAAAATAT
Source organism: Ampullaceana balthica (assembly GCA_944989445.1). Taxonomy (NCBI): domain Eukaryota; kingdom Metazoa; phylum Mollusca; class Gastropoda; family Lymnaeidae; genus Ampullaceana; species Ampullaceana balthica. Next base: position 204,997 of record CALYLW010001696.1, on the reverse strand, counting down.
ATCGCTATCCAATTATGTTTTGTTTAAATATTTAGATTTCTTTAAACTTAGTGTTGAAACTGCACAGCTGGTGAAATAGGCTCAAGTAAAAGCATGATCGCGAGCAGACTTATTTAACCTTTTGTGTGTGTGTGTGTGTGTGTGTGTGTGTGTGTGTGTGTGTGTGTGTGTGTGTGTGTGTGTGTGTGTGTGTGTGTGTGTGTGTCCCTTAACCTCGTGGTTGTAGGAGGTTCAAATGTTTCTATTAGAGCTTTCTTGGGGCTTGGTAGACCTGGCGGCACCCATCTCCTATTCAGGTCAGCGGAGGACTTTCTAGCGATAGCCATTCATCAACATATTTATTGTGACTTTAACGTGGGCTAGATCCCACGCCCCTCAGCTTGTGTCTTCACTACCCAGCTACTGCGTAATAAATAAAATTATAGTTCTTTCATAATAGTAGCCAATTAAACTTTGGTTTATAATTGATGTTTATAATCGTTTCTTAAACATTGTGTATTTCACCTTTAATATGTATTGCTGTGAACAGCTTTTCACATGCATATCTTTCTTTATCATCTAAAGGCATGTTCATTACTTCTCGCAAAAACTTCAAGCTGTCTTTACTTGTAAGCTAAAAAAACAGGAAGCGTTATAGATTAAGAAACATATGCAAGCCACCAAATTTTTTTATTTTAAATTTTAATTAGCTTCTTAAGTGCGTCAGTATTATTTCTGTGAACAGTATATGGTTAATGTGTTTTTCTTAAATCAATAATACTTTTTGCTACTCAAATAATCAAAAGAAACACATTGTGTAATTTATGCTAGCAACATCATAGTATTAAATAAATAATGTGATAATAGTATTGCAAGCCTCTTTCTGAATCTCCTCAATAACAGAGAGATTGGCTAGTCCTAAGACTAGTGTCCAGACGTGAAATCCACTTCTGCTGGTGCGTTTTCTATTAGCCACGGCGTCTTTCAGCCACTCTAGGCATTGTGGAACAACATTATCTGTTGATTTAATTAGACACATGGAAATTGATTCAACATTATTCACTTTAATGTGATATACTGTAGACAAGAAATATGCAGTGAAAATACGATTTCTTTTTCTTTTCTTTCAAAAGTGCTGATAAATCTTACCATTTTTTATTTTTCTATTTATTATGATTTATTACAAATATTTTCATCAAAAGACATAGAAGGTGATTTCTTCTGAACAGGTCAGAAGAAAAATATAGTGTAGTATATAGGGAGCACACAAATAATCATCAGATAAACCCGTACATGGAATCAGTAAAGAAAAGGAAAAATGGGAGATGCCCAAAAGTAAATGGATGCCTTAGCAGGAGTCAGAAACACTCAAGTAAATGGATGGAAACACTCAAGTATGGATTGTTTGAAACTGGAAGCATTAGGGTGAAAATCACAGGACCAAGATGTCTGTGGAAAAATAACATGACCATATGTCTGTAAATTTTTGGAAATGTCCTATGTCCTAGCATTGCTAGAGGGCAATAGATTGTAAGTAATACGAATACAAAATTGTGGGACGACTGGAGTCGGTTTTAAATACTAAAATACCTGGTAAGTTCTTAAGTAGCTTCAAGTCTTGTCCACTGATTATGTAACTAATAGTCAGCACAGCTGTCAATCTGATGACGTCATCCCCGTGATAGATGTATTTTTTCAGAGTCTATTGAAAAAAATATTTTAGGTAGTTTGAAAAAAAGCTACAGGAAACAATATCTAAAGTAGTTATGCGAATTAGCTACAGGAAATAATATTGTATTTGAATTTTTAACATCAGTATAACTAAGCTTAAAACATTTTAATAAATTGGAAATCAAAGTTTACCTGTGGCGTTCTTGCTTCTAAGAACAAGTGTTTATTTCGGCTTGTGTCAACCACTATGTTGTGCAGTATACCAATGTACATTCTTATGTAGTCATTATGGCGTCTCTTTAACATATACAAGGTAAGGGAAGTGTCATTTTTTAAAAAACTCATTGAGATTAGTATTTGAAAGTTTTTGTGTTTTCTTTTCTTCAATATACAAATGAAGATAAACAAATAATTATTAAAGAATGCTATACAGCATTTTTATTTTAATGCTTAGTGATAGTACTAGGATATTTCCAAAATATAAATTTTGAATAGATAACTAAAGTGTCGAATCTTTTTTAGAAAAAGTAATTAGAGCCAGAAGAGTTCAGGACTTAAAAATAATTAATGTCATTTAATGAGAGTGACTTACGCTTTCAGTTGCCAAAGATTCGAATTTAAGACATTTTGTTAAGGATTCAATGACTCCACGATTGGCTAACTCCTAACAGAATAAACATAAACGTCATATCTTGTTGTGTACAGTAGTTAAAAATAGACGATACAAATATTTCAATTATGTCACTGGAGTTATTTCATTTATTCATTATAAGAAGGAAAATTAAAATCAAATGCTAATTTTTTAATGGTTATTAAACTAACTCATCAAATTGTATAAAATATTTATAGGTGTGATTATCTCATACCATGGCAAAAGCAGGACTTGCATCAGAATATTGAAAACAAATGGTCAGCGCTGGTAAATGGACTTTGGAGTAGTCCTGGTCATTTTGACACAATTTAGATTTCTCCAAAATCTGGACTAATTTTTCTGTAGAAATATAACATGCATCTGTCAAAAACTAAACGTCAAGTCTAATTATCACTGAGTGTAACTATCCGTAATACAGTTTAACTTTCCATAAAACAAATCAAGAGATTACTCGATTCGAGATGTGATCTGTCATTGTATTACTACTAAGATTTGCATTCAAGCTTGAGTTGATATTGTAGAAATTACAGTCAACAATTCACTAAGGATTGAATGATTCCTGTTGACATGTAGAAATACGAATTCTATGAAATCCTAAACTTCAAGATTAACCACCTGATATGGACGTTCTGCTCCTTGATTGATTACCTGTTATTCTGTATTTATTCAGCAGTTCCCCAGTTTGGCCTTGAAACGCCTGGCTGAAATCGTACAGGTCCAGTATGTCGTCCAGTGACTCTTCAATGTCTTCGACGTCTGCAGAAGCTTGAACGGTCATGAGGGACGAGATTCTTTTAACATTCTCTTCTATTTCAGTGGAACTTAGGCTTTGTGGCTGGTTCTGTTAGTGTTTAGATACAGAGTTAAATAAAAATAATTTTAATTTTTAAAAACTTATTTGCTCTTAAGGTGATCAAAATCTTTGCATGAAAATTAAGCTTAGATAATTTGAATTTTATAGCTTTAATAAAACGTTTTTATACAGCATTTTGAAAATTATTTTACTATTAGTTCATCAGTTTCAGCACAATTACATTTTTTAATGTATTACAATATTTTTTTCAATGACTAAGTTAAATGTTGTTTTTAAAAAATAATTTAAAGAATAATCAATTTATTTTATTTTAAATAAATGCTTTTCAAATAAGTTTCCCTCTCCACCCCATAACCTCTCCCCCAACCCATCCTTCCCCTCCCTCAATTTTCCTTACATAATTTTTTTTATAAATAAAAATTAATAAAATTGTGTTTACTTTATATTAATATATAAATATATATTTCTAAAATGTCTTTTGTTTTATTTCTTTGAAAATGGTAAAGATGCTAAAGGAAACCAGAAAGGACTTTGGTATTTAAGATTAAAGAGTGAAGCAGGCCTATGAAACTCACTAAAGTTCATTGAAAATGTAAAAGTAATTCATTAAAATGTAACAAAAATAAAAACGCGGTATCCTGTTTAATAGAAGAAAGATTGTGATAGGAGGAGATAACGACATATTAAGTGTTTAAAATGAAAGATCATACAATTATGAAAAGCCAGTTCCTTTATGAAATTTTCCAGTTAAAAGTGACTTTCTTTTATATTTAGAGAGCTAAAAATAACTTTTAAACATAATACAAACTGGCTCTGCTAATCTTGAGGCATCCGTTTCGTACGCCAATGTGCTGGCAACGCCTCCTGACTCTCTGTAAGGGAAAACGTTTTAGTTAATAACATAGAAGAGCATATCAGTAAAACAGCAATAATACAAGCACGTTATTTTTTCATAGATGGTCGTTGGTATATTGATTTTTTTTTATATTCCCATTTTATAATTATTTAAATTAAAATGAATGTTGTTATTGAAATAATAATGTAAAATGACAATTATTATCGTTTGATCTCGTCTTCTCCAGACTTAATGCGCACTTTGGCGTGTACTCACTCATTGGTTCCATAGTTCTACTCAAGTAATGACCGATTGCGACCAAATAAAAGTATGTTAATAATGATTTGTTTTTGTTCACTTAGTTGTGCAATTTTTTTTAAATTCTATTATTCTGTATGGGTTTCACGTACCTGTTTGTGTCAAAATGAACAGGATTTGAGTCCGTCATTATCTCGAAACTATCATCGCTATCTGGTGAATAATGTTCCTGTCTGTAAGAAAAAGAAGGATGTGTCATTTATTTGCTTACAGAAATGTAAACGAAGAACACGCTACTGCATCTATTGAAAAATTAACCTCTCTTCTTTTGCAATCATTTTATACATTTGATTTCTATGTTGTTTGTTTGTATTTTATGAATTGAAATACTTCTTAAAACAACTTTTCAACCTTGATAATTACATTTGTTTTTGTAAAATGTTTTTAAAACCGCAAGCCCTCTACACATGAAGTGCTGGAATTATTAAAACAACGAAAGAGTGACTTTGTGACTAACAAAAAGCAAAAAAAAGTTCAATGATTATTTACTAGTAGACTTTTTTCTTATATTTTATACTTATTATTTAATCATGAAAGTAATTCCTAAAAAATATGAACTTACCTGAATTCTGAATGTTCAGCGTCGCCAAATGACTCATCTAACTTCCGAACATAAGCATCAGACATGGTAGTAACGGCTAACAGCTACTCAGTGATTAAGCGATTAGACCAACAAATGCCTTCGTTTTATAGAAAACATTGACGTTTGAAGTATACTTTGTGGACTTCGTTATTCTTCAAACACATCAAGCACTTACGATTAGAACTTATGTATTTGAAAAATACATTTTAAAACATTAACTGCTAAGTATGATCTTTGTAATGCACATTCCATAATTTCAACTAAAGCATTATTAGAAAACGAATTGACACATTGGAAAAAGAACTATTCAAGAAATATAAACGTCCAGTTTAACTTCTGTACAAACATTTATCCAGACAAAGGCTTTAAAATAAGTAATAATAAATATTTTGCATTAAAACAAATAAATAGTTTTTATAGGTCAGTAAATATAAGTATTCAAAGTTCGGTAACTCTTTGAACTTAGTTTTTATAAAAAGCGATACAGTAAAAAGGAATAAAAAATGTTTCTGGCCTTCCCGTCTGACTGAAAATATGTGCACAAATGTTTATATACGAAGTCTAAGCGCACGTCATCACATGGAGCCAGCTGCATCAATTGTGCTACTTCAAGGTCAGCTCAGCCTTTGCTCAACCTTTGACCCATACCACTTCTAAGCATTGTTCATTATTAATAAAAGGTACATTGGAGGATTTTTAAATGCAGATACTTATTAAGCATAGAACATACTATATGAAATTCGTATTTTCAAAACAGTTTTAAATGTATCGATTTTTTTTTAAATGGATGGCAACTACCATTTATTTTCCAGCTCCATTTTACTTATTCACTATCACCGAGACACATATCCTGTGACATATGTTACCTGCGTTATATTTTCTGGGAAACTGAAACTTCGTAGAATTACAGAGCTTACGTAGCAGGATATGCGCTAATGAAGATAACGCCTTCATCATATTCGAGCGTTTCTTTCCCCACATTCTAACTAGAAGATATTTTAAGACATTACTTTTTTAAAGATTGATTGACCATTCTAACATATTTTTGGATTAATTTCAGATTTCAACATATATATGTAACACCAGATGGTGTCAGCATGTTACAAAAATAGTTTAGACTTGACTTTTTTTTTCGTGACATATAGCATAGGAAACACACATCGACGAGGTGAAAACTTATTTAACTACCACTGTTTGTGATGACTCTCAGCATATCACAAATGTCGGGCGTGAGTCATCACTTTATGGTGTAGGCCTGTGTGGCTTGGTGCAAAGGGAATTCACTGGGTTGAGATGAAGTGCGACAAGCAGTTACCTTCCCCCACCAAACCCAAACAAGTTTATTTATTTGTTATTTCAGGTATTTGCGTAAGTAATTTAATTATACAATTATAAAATTCACACAAATCTTATATAAGTAATAATAAAATGTGAAAACTTGACTCCCATCATTGTCTCAAAGAAGAGTGCTTTTAAGAAATCATTTTTATATCCTGAACAAAAGAATCCAATTAGAAAATTACGTTTCAAAATATCTGCTAGAAATATTTCAAAGACATGACCAAATTACATGTGGTGGCCCAAAGGATAATTAAGACTTGAACTTTAAAAAAAATTCTAATCGTTTACCGAATTTCTTTTTACATAAACATCCTTCTAGATTGAATGTTTGTTTGTTGCAAAGAGAACCATTTGTCTGTTGTTGTTGCTGAGTATAAAGAGCGCCATTTGTCTGTTGTTGTTGCTGAGTATAAAGAGCGCCATTTGTCTGTTGTTGTTGCTGAGTATAAAGAGCGCCATTTGTCTGTTGTTGTTGCTGAGTATAAAGAGCGCCATTTGTCTGTTGTTGTTGCTGAGTATAAAGAGCGCCATTTGTCTGTTGTTGTTACTGAGTATAAAGAGCGCCATTTGTCTGTTGTTGTTACTGAGTATAAAGAGCGCCATTTGTCTGTTGTTGTTACTGAGTATAAAGAGCGCCATTTGTCTGTTGTTGTTACTGAGTGTAAAGAGCGCCATTTGTCTTTTGTTGTTGCTGAGTATGTGTGTTTGTAAATACAAGACAACTTTTCAAAGAACGAGATGAGCGCCCCACGCTTTTATGTGCCGTGGATAGGTTCCCGGATTTCACCTGTTATCATAGAACAGTTTTTATTGTCTTCATTTTAGTACACTTTCTATATGTAAATAAAAGAAAGTCCTTTTAAAAAAAAATATTTTTAAAATCTTTTATTTTCAACTTTTTAGTATCAAAATTTTTATAATCGATAATTCTACCTTAACAATTCAATTTAATTAGTTAAACTTCCTTACCAATAACTTAAATGTGAGATGGTAAAAATATAAATTATTAATTACAAATTTATGTATTAAAAAATATTTTCCCAACATGAAAATTGAACCCAGTACCTCCAGGTCGGGAAACGATCACACTAACAATTGACATGTAAAGGCTTGACGGATTTTTTTCTTTTTAAACTTAAAATAAAACTCTTTACAATCCACTTCTGATGTCAACATATCGAAATTACTTGTATCCCTCTAGGGCGAATTGAGGTGTGGTTCATTGATGTGAGCGATAATATAGACATAAACTAAATACTAAAAATGCATTAATTTAATTATGGTACATTCGATCGATCTGAAATTTTGATACAATACATTGTCATTCACGATCTTATCTGTGGTAAAATTTGAGATCTCTAGGACCATCAAAAGTGGTTTAATTTTACGTTACAATATTTGAACAGAGTGACTAAAATAAAAGCATGTAATAATGGAATTTTAAATAAATAAAACATTGTCTAAGTAACTTCGTTGACCAATGGGAAATTAGTATTGAAAAAAGTTAATTTCAACAGATTGTAGTAATAACAAAGATTATCAAAGCAATTAACAAACATATCTGAATCACTTCCCTTTCATTGAGTAATTAAAAATTAAGAATAGCCAAAGGCTTTAAGTATTTACGAGGGTAAAGATATTTCTCTAAAAACTTGGAGTTAAATGTAACCGCACACTTCAACAGCTAACTCTCTTAACAACCACATTTACGTTATGTAATCAGGGCCAACACTGTCAACAACCACATTTACATTATGTAACCAGGGCTAATTCTATCAACATCGACATTTACATTATGTAACCTGGGCCAACTCCATCAACAACCACATCTACACTGTGTAACCAGGGCCAACTCCACCAACAACCACATCTACGCTGTGTAACTGTTTCCAGGGCCAACTCTCGCAACAACCACATCTACGCTGTGTAACTGTAACCAGGGCCAACTCTCGCAACAACCACATCTACACTGTGTAACCAGGGCCAACTCTCGCAACAACCACATCTACCCTGTGTAACCAGGGCCAACTCTCGCAACAACCACATCTACGCTGTGTAACCAGGGCCAACTCCATCAAAAACCACATCTACACTGTGTAACCAGGGCCAACTCTCGCAACAACCACATCTACACTGTGTAACCAGGGCCAACTCTCGCAACAACCACATCTACACTGTGTAGCTGTAACCAGGGCCAACTCTCGCAACAACCACAACTACGCTGTGTAACCAGGGCCAACGCTCGCAACAACCACATCTACGCTGTGTAACCAGGGCCAACTCTCGCAACAACCACATCTACGTGTGTAACCAGGGCCAACTCGAACAACAACCACATCTACGCTGTGTAACCAGGTCCAACTCTCGCAACAACCACAGCTACGCTGTGTAACCAGGGCCAACTCTCGCAACAACCACATCTACAATGTGTAACCTGGGCCACCTCTCGCAACAACCACATCTACGCTGTGTAACCAGGGCCAACTCTCGCAACAACCACATCTACGCTGTGCAACCAGGGCCAACTCTCGCAACTACCACATCTACGCTGTGTAACCAGGGCCAACTCCAACAACAACAACCACATCTACGCTGTGTAACCAGGGCCAACTCCATCAACAACCACATTTACGCTGTGTAACCAGGGCCAACTCCAACAACAACAACCACATCTACGCTGTGTAACCAGGGCCAACTCCAACAACAACAACCACATCTACGCTGTGTAACCAGGGCCAACTCCAACAACAACAACCACATCTACGCTGTGTAACCAGGGCCAACTCCAACAACAACAACCACATCTACGCTGTGTAACCAGGGCCAACTCTCGCAACAACCACATCTACGCTGTGTAACCAGGGCCAACTCCATCAACAACCACATCTACGCTGTGTAAACAGGGCCAACTCCAACAACAACAACCACATTTACGCTGTGTAACCAGGGCCAACTCCATCAACAACCACATCTACACTGTGTAACCAGGGCCAACTCTCGCAACAACCACATCTACGCTGTGTAACCAGGGCCAACTCCATCAACAACCACATTCACGTTGGTCTTGGTAATGTAATTTGTTGTCAAATTATTTGAATTAATGGCGGATGATTCTTGTCCAGGTGAGAAATACAAAAAAAACTTTTTATGTAGAGACATTGTATGTAACGGTTGGGTTTCCCAACTTTGCTGGCAACACAAACATTACAAATAAAAAGATGAGTACATCTGATGGGCTGTCATAGCTGTCATGTTTTACATGGTTGCCATGGTTTTTACAGCTGACATCGTTGTAACATCTTATAAAAAGTGCAATGTGTTAATGTTCTCCAGGTTGAACAGAAATGAGAAAATTGCTTACAAGAAAATAAAAATAGAAATATTTATTGCTAAAGGCCATAACAAATTAGGGCTAATTGTACCTCCACTTACTAATATGTTTCAAAGAATAAGATACATAAACAATGTGTGTCTCTATGTGTGTATGTGTGTGTCTGTATGTGTGTTTGTGTGTGTAAGTGTGCATGTGTGTGTCTGTATGTGTGTTTGTGTGTGTAAGTGTGGATGTGTGTATGTGTGTAAGTGTGCGTGTGTGCAAGTGTTTCTTTGTGTCTGCGTGTGTGTGGGTGTGTGTTTGTGTAAACAGTTATAACGTATTCACTCCCTTCACAGTTTTAGGCATGTTCTTGCATGTTTTTAAAATATTTATCAGGAAAGTCACAATTATTCAATACTTAATTGGCTCAGATTCGAATTAATTTGGACTTCATAACCTCTATCTAGCGGTAATAAAAGATTTTCTTAATGCACAAATCCCATACACTGATAAAATTCTGCAGAAACATTTTAGTGTTAGCTCATGGGCAAAATCCTATAGATTATTCTCCTTTCTCATAATTTTCCAAGACAACAGTGAAGTCAATTTTCCAAGACAACAGTGAAGTCAATGGATTACTCAACAAATAAAATTTTAATTTTAAATATTTGAAAATAATAATAATAATTAAAATCCACGACAATTTTTTTAAAGGCTTCTTAGTAAAAAATGTCTATTATTAAATCTATATGGAAACCTGTTGAAATAGATTTATAAAAACTACCGCGAATTTTAGACATATATATCTAGCATAAAAGGAATAAACCATACGTTTCATTCTAACTAAAAAAGAAATAGGCAACTCATTAAGTAATATATACCGTCTCTCATTTATTACATATGTCTTACAGATTTTTGTGTGTTTCAGCAAAAGCAGATGGTTAAGAAACAGAAGAAATTTTAAAAAGTAAAATACTTCTTTTGAAATTGAAAACATTTGATTATAGAAAGACAATTATCATTTTTTTTAAAAGTAAAGACTATAATTTTAAAGTGGTCAGTGTAAGTTACAATTTATTCTTAAATATCTCTTCAAATGTCTGAAAACATTTTAATAACAATCTGTAACTTTGTTAATTCATAACGTGGGTCTTCTTAAAATATATCATTTACATATCTTTATAATTATATATATATATATATATATATATATATATATATATATATTAGGGCTGTTATCGATTAATTTAAATGTAATCGTTTACATTTGAAAAATTAACGATAAATTAATCGTTAATTTCGATTAAAGCCAAATATTAAAATGTATGGTATCATAATTAACATTTCTTAAAATACTTGTCGTCAATTGAAATAACACTGGAATGTCTTCTTTATATGACATCTTTTAGCCAACAAAGCAGACAAGTGTATTGACATTATTTGGTTCAAGTGATGACTGGGTCTTATTGACAATATAACCAGCAAAGCTGAACAATCGTTCACATAGCTTTAGATTGTCTGAGCTGAAGTTTCCGATACTGTAGTGGGTGTTTGGTTTGCAGGTGATATGTAAGCGAAGTGTTAGAACCATGGTAGCAATGTTCCCTTTAAGAAGCGCGGCTGCGCAGATATTTGACCGACGCCACGCAGGAGCTTAGAATCACTGCGCATCAAATTTTGTGAAATATTTCACAAAAAATGGACGTTGTGCAACTTTGCACATAAGTTTTTTTTTAAAACTTTGCACACGGACCAACGAAGCTTAGACTTAGAGGGAACATTGCATAGTAGGCAAACGATTTCTCTCAAATTGCCCAATAACCTTTATCAACATTTTGAACATTCGAGTCAGTCAATTTTTTACAACCAAAATGTTCGTGTAATCGTCCGAAAATTAGTTTGTATTTATCGGCCTAATTATTTTACTTTTTGACTTCCAGTACATTTATAAGACCATAATGCAAGGCACAGTTCAGGGAGGAAGGAAAAGAGGCAGACAAATGAAGAAATGGGAAGACGATATCAATGAGTGGACAGGCCCTAATATATATAATTAATCACTTTTATATTTTATGGTATCTCTATAAAGATACGTCAATAAAAATTAGTTATTTTTAAATTCATCTCGTAGCATCAGAAACATATATTTACAATACTAACCTATTACTCAAAGCAGTAATAACAGAAAAAAAGCTTTTATCAATATACATAATTCCCGTTGTCTGTATGTATGTATGTAATTTTAATGCTGTTAGGTGGCGCTGCGAAATTTGCAATGCTGTTAGGTGGCGCTGCGATCGATTTTGTGTAAAAAAAATTTATGACGTCATTGTTTTAGCTTATATTTTAATTTTTGAAAAAGGAACGATGTAAAAATAGGATTTCATGATTTATAACTATTATGAAATACTTTGTTTACATTTCAGCAAGTTTAATATTCCGTATTTATAAAAAACGGATAAGTTACTTATGTTAATTATGTATATTGATTCCCGTTGTCTGTATGGAGGTAAGTTGCGATCGATTTTGTATAAAAATATTATATGACTTCATTGTATATTATAATTAGCTATGTATGTTCGTTTGTAATGCTATGTAATTATTTTAGAAAGCGCACCGCTTAAAAAAGCCTTGAAAAAATATTTCTGCACCAAAAATAACTCTCTTCGAACGTCCGCAAAAAATTTGGTGCAATATGGAAATGAGATTTAATTTTCTCTCTTTGTCTCTACATTTTCTGATTATTTACTACAGCATTCAGCCAAAGGGACAATTACAAATAAATACATTTAATTTATTTTGAAAACTTCCGTCATTTTTGGCGGGTAATACACTATTTATTTATTAATTTAAAAGGCTAATATTCTATAAATAATAACCCTTACAAGAAATCTTTCACATTTGTAAAGAAAGAAAAATCACGGAAACTTATCACAATTAATAGCTAATTACTTTTTAGGTTTGCAAATATTTGAACGACACAGTCCACGAACAGTTAAAACAAAGAAAGATATGGAAAACTAAACATTTCAATGTGTATTGTACTTATGTCTTTAAAATGTAGACAAATTTTAATAAAAAATTGATTATTTATTTATCCAATGTTTCGGTAGAAAACAGTATACATGCTTCTAAAAAAGTTTTAATGCTTTCAAATTTGTATTTGGACTTAATTAATTTATTAGAAACTTAAGCATCAAAAACTTGAAATGAATAGTTTATTTGAGCTTATAATGCGGTGATTAAAGAAAAGGTAACTCTCGATTAGTAAGGCGGCATGAGTTATTCATAGTTAAAAAGTATCTTAACATCATACAGGTATGTTTAGAAAAATATCGTTTCTTTTGTACAGCGAGATTTCAAGTTAATCAATATTTAAATATATCTCATAGGCTATGGTCATTGACACGTCATATAAATTTGAACTTTCACTGTGTAATTGACACATGTCACTGTTTTCCATTTACATGCGTCTAGGAAGGTGGGAAAGTGACTTAATTTATATAAATTTAAGTTTTAAGGGTTTTATGCAGTTTTGAATGGTTGCATGACATCGTATTGTCGCAATTTTTAAAACATTTTATATAACTTTAAAAAAATTTTCAATCAGATTTATAAATTTCTGGTGAAGACATCAAAATTATTTACACTCTCTTCAGCCCACAATAAAATTAAAACATAAGTCAAAAATATAAAAATGTAATAAATGTTCAAAAAGATTAATTCAGAAATAAATTCAAATTATTTTGAACGATTTACGAATTTGCAGCCACTTCTGCTCTATGACATTTGAACTCTTTTCAACATGATCATCTGGCGTGCTGTAGCTGAACGTCGATCCTCTCTGGGGTTCTTTCACTTCACTCAAATATTGTGTGCCATGTGGGACATTATTTTTATCCCTTAATCCCAAAACGTTTTGTTGTTTTTTCTCCAATTCTTTGTCTCGTTCGTGGCTATATGTTTCTTGAAAAACATCTCCTCGTCTTTTGGGAAAATCCGCTGCAGAACGATGTTTCATATTTTTATCATTCTCTGCGACCTTCAGTTTTGTCTTTATTTCATTGGCTGCGATTTCCAGCATTTGTAAAACAGTCTTAAATTCTTTGCTGGTACTACCAATTCCTAGAATTAATTGTGTGTACTCCCTAATCTCCATGAGCATTTTCTTCAGTTCGCTAACATAAGCTCCATTATCTGATGTGGCCACTTTCTCGCTCTCTGCTGTTCGTCGCTGTATGTCCTCCATAAACTTTGTTGACCTCTGTATCAGTTTGGGTAGAGAACTGCTCCACACATACTCTTTCAAACCCCGAGCCCTTTCATGAAATCTGCTTTGGAATACGTAACATCGGGTTTGACTAAGGACATGAGTCGTTGCACTTGTCCCCTGCCATCGGTCTCATCTTGTGTTTTGTTGTCGAAGAGGACACACCTGAAGTTGCATTCCTTGAACAAACTTCCAAGTTCACCGGTCTGTTGACGACACCAGTCATCAAACTTTACAGGATTTTCCTCAACATTCATGTCGTAATCAAAACTGTCCCCTCTGGTAGTGACGCAGACTCCAAATGTTTCGATGACATCATCCCCAAAGACGCCCCTGATCATCCTCATAATTTCGACCTCTTGTTTACTGAATGGAACTCCGTACTGGAGAACGAGGACAAGGGCAGAGAATTGATACTCGCACAATTTAAAATTAATCTGGCACAAAAATTGTCATTTTTTTGTCTTACTTCTTTTACTTCTTGGAATTTTTTTCTTTTATCATTTCTTTTTTTTTGTGTTGTTGTTGTTGTGGTTGTTGTGGACCATTTGTATATGAATTTTCTGATTCGGAATTTTTTGTTGGTATTTATTCAACATGTGTTCTTCTCTGTTACGTCACATACTTCGTCTTTATGCCTTTCCCGAAGCAAAGCAGCTGGAGTTTTCAAAAATGAATTTGCTTGACTAGGTCTGTGAATCTCTTTAGCAGCAATGATGTTTAAGGTAATTTATAGGCGGCTAAGAATCAACCAGTAACTCAATATTAAACACTTTGATTATCATAATATATTGTAATTTTATTTACCACCACATTCCATAAAATAAAAGTATTTTATAATCACTGTTTCTTATGTGAATTTATCCTGTGTTTAAATAGCTTCTTCGTTCATTTTTATTCACCTCAGCATTTCATTGATTTGGGTAGTATGCATTTATTCCAAGTTTATCTGTATTCAAAATACCTAAAATTAGAAAATCTTTATATTTTGGATCATGTAAGTGATACTTTCTGAGCGTCACCTTTGGCTTACCGATAACATTAAACACGTGTCATTGGTGAACTACCACAATCAGTACACACTTTTGTTGACAGTATTAGGGAAAGGTGTTTAATGGGAGATAGAACTAAATCTCCTAGGAATTTGAGGTCATGCCTGGGTGGAAGACTGAAATTCTTATAATCTACAAGACTGCAAACAGTTTGAAGAGCATTTTGAGTTATTTCTTTTAACTGGTGGATGCTGCAGAAAAACATCTTCAGGTTAAAAAAAATAAAAATAACGAAACAATACACAACGGGAAAGATAAAACTGCGAGATAAAAATATTAATGTTGCTGTTGGCTGATGTTAGTGATGTTACATTTTACTCTAAGTTTGAACAAATTGAGAAGCATAAATGAAAATTAAATGTTACCCGGTTTCTGCGATTGATAAAAAAAATAAATGAAAATATATTACTTACTTTATATTTAACACGCAGATCATCTGTCAAAACAATACTAAGGGAATTTCCCTAACAAATTCTGAAACTTTTTTTAATCTAAAATTGCAGGTATTCCATCTATCAATCAAACAGCTATACCAGAGGCGTCGCTAGGGTTGGTATCACCCGGGGCGGTAGCTCATGGTGTCACCCTTTCACGACTAAAGGGGCCGTCCGTAAATGACGTCACGCGAGGTTGCCGATTTTTACCCCACCTTCCACCAGCGTCATACTATGTCACACAAAATTAGACCCCCACCCATTTATTTACGATATGACGTCACAAAGCTTTGACACCACCCCCCAAGTCGTCATTTAAATATGTATTTCGGGTAAGTCTGCACTCTAATATCGTAACACGCGTGAAGCCATTGAAAACTCAATTAAATAAATGGTAAACAATCAAATATTTAAATGGAACTTTTATTTAAAATGGCGCGTTTTTATGTGACGTCACATTTTTAAACACAACCTCCCCCTTGTCACACATCGTCACAAATGCCTGACCCCATCCCCCTATGGCGGATTAAAATGGGGGTGCTGAACGGGCTAAAGGTAGGGGCCCCCAATAATTTAAGGTCCCCCAAACTTACTATAAATTATAGTGTATAATAATGATGCAGGCAAATGTTTGTATGAATCCCTGAAAATGCCTTGATCAGTAATACGGCAATGCTGCAAATATGAGTAGGAATTAAAACGGAAACCAGACTATTCTTTATGAGAAGTGCAGTGTTGCTCATTATGTGTCGTGCACAGCTCATTCCTTTAATTTGGTTTGGAAAAGTGCAGCAGGTTGTCCTGCTGCAGTCAGATTTTTTTTGTCTTCTGCAAAACCTTTATACCCGGACTGTTGCATCTACTCATCGTTGACAGGTACTTCAAAAACACATGAAATTGATACATGTTTACAAAGCCTTGTCTGACACAAGATGGTCAGCCTGGCATGATGCTGTAAGGTCTGTTAATAACTTATACAATGAGAATATCGCAACACTGGAAGCATTAGCAACATATGAAAATCAGCCACGTGACTGTCGACTTGAAGCAGAAGGATTTCTAAATGAACTTGAACAACTGGAAGTCGCTATTTAACTTGAAATTTGGGGAGAAAAATTTAGAAAGGAAGTCTCTCATTTAATTTGTTAAAACACACCATTCTTAATTTGATTCCTATGAAGACAAATGAAAGGACAAGTCCGTGGTAAAAAAATAGTATAAACAATCTTCAATGCTATAAAAAAAATATATATATATTTTTAAAATTTAAAAAAATTAAAAAAGCGTCAGTTTGATAAAGGGACATCACCAAAACAGTATTCTCCCAGAAACAAAAATTCAAAGTTGAGGTATATTTCTGGTATTCATTGACAAACTTTCTTAAGCCCTACAACATCGGTTAGGCACATATAAAGACATCCATGAGAAATTTGGCTTTCTTACAAACCTAACTGAGCTTAGAAATTTCGCCATCCGATAGGCAGCAGCCAAGTTAATGGAAGAATATTCAAGCTATTTCGAAATCTGCTTACCTTCAGAATTAGTCCAATTTTCAGAACTCTTAAAAAAGTTATAGTCCAGACAGTTGCGTAGCGAGGTGGGGCAGGGGGGGGCAAATGCCCCGGGTGGCACTTTGCCAGGGGCGGCAAATTCCTAGTCATTAATTAGTTTCTTAAAATGAAAATTTTAAAAGAAAGTGGAATTTTTTTTAATCGAAATTAAAGAAAAGCCAAATAAGAAATTAATAAAAGAAATAAAGGAACTATCCAAAAGCATGTGAACGTTTTAACTGCCTAAACATCAAACTCCTTATTGGATATCAATTATTCTGATACTAATACTACTGTAATTTAAAAAAACAGAGGATAAATTAGTATGAGAACGTGACACTGATGTGGTGGTAAATTCTTAAAATTTGACAGCCGCCCCTGTTGTAAAATTTGGGGGGATGGCGGCAAATTCTCCGTTGCTAATTAGCTAATAGTTAAACGTGAAAATAATTTTTTATAAAAGAAAAGAAAAGCCAAGATAAAAAAAATTATACGAAATGAAGAACTATATTAAAAAACGAGAGCGCGTCTAATGCCAAAACTTTAAACTCCATTATAAATCTGAAGTCTTCAGATACTAATGTTACTTAGCTGGAAAGCATAGGGGCTGACAGTATGAAAATAAGGTGCTGGTATATATAATAGATTCAAGTTTTATTTTAACGTACCTGTAATTATTGGCGTATTTATATGGCTTATTTTAATTTTAATGTCTTTTGTTTTGTGGCATACAAAATAATGGAAACAATTGCTTGTCTAGTGGAATTAAAACAAGGCACAAACAAATAAAAAATTGGGGGGTAGGGGGCGACATATTCCTTGTTTTTAATAATCTAATTGTGAAAACGTGAAAATAAATTTTAATAAAAGAAAAGAAAAGCCAATATAAGTTCTCAATAAGTGCTCAACATTACCAAAGTTTTTTGCAAATGGAAGGAATCTGAAATTTGATAAAAAAAAGAATAGACTATTAATAAAGACCGACAATTAGTTGTTGTAAAAGAGATCACAAAGTGGCAAGAAATTCTTGTTAGAATATTTGACTTTATTAAATCATGGTGAAATTGAATGTGACTTTTTGAGGTCACAGAGAGGGAAATACTGTTACAAATAAAGGCAATATTCCGGAACTAATGTATTAGCTTGCAAAGCACGTTCGAGCACTCCGAGAACATAGTGGGAAAAGGGGTAAACTTGTCATCTAAAATTCAAACTGAGCAGCTCATAGAAATTTTAGGAGATACAGTTCACAAAAAATCATCTTTCTTCAATAACAAGATACCAAATATTCTTCCATTGTATTTGATAGCTCTTCATATATTTGAAATAAAATACAAAATACACAAACAAATTGTGCAATGAAAACAATAAATTTGAGCTTTATTTTTAGACTGATACGACAGTAAACGTTTCGGCTAATGCCTTCATCAGTACAACATAAAATACATTCTTAAAATACTTACATAAGTAATAATAATATTCTTAAAACATATTGTATTTTAAAATATTAAATAAAAAGAAAGGAAAAACAAAAACAAACATGGACACAGGATATAGCAAAAAGGGGGAAGTATCCAAAGTTACAGTAAAAACCACAACGGGAACAAGATTATGCAGCTAAGTAAAATTATGAATTTGGTTAATTCCATATGGAGCCATATATTTGACATAAGGATCAAACAAGTCCAGTTGTGTGATATGTAAAGATTGAAATTCAAAAAGTAGACGCTGAAGAATCTTTCAAAGATTTCATTCAACCAAAAGTGAATCTGCTTACGACATTTCTGAAATGATTTTGAATAAATGATGATCTTAAAATAATGGACTGCACAGGTCAAACGTGTATTAATACTTCTAAAGGGCTGGAAAGTATACAAGAGTTCAACAAAGGCGTAAAACATAAAATCTCATGTCAAACTCGTTCAAACAGTTAAACCTAATTTGTTAACATGATACTCCAACTGAAACGAATTATCCAACTATTTTAGTACATTTGAGCATTGTTACGCATTCTTTTCCAGGTCCATACACTGTTGGAAATACCTAATGGCTTCTACCTAATGACCTACATGTGGAAGAAAATCAGAAGACCCAAGCCTACTGCTCTTCATGGGTCTTCCTGGAAGTGCCCCCCAGCTATCTGGTTCCCTCCCCCAAGGGAACGTAACAGCTGGGAACCCCCCCCCCGAGCGGTCGCTTCTAAAGCGGCCACCTGGGCATCCAGGACGGAATGTCGAAGATGCCTCCCACTAAATTAGCCTCACAAGGAGGGGTGGAATTTTTCAACTACGACCCACTACCACTTTGGCGCCACCCCGGCAAAGCATACAAGTCTCAATGGTTAGGATCGCCGCTAAGCGGGGGATCATCAATGACCTACCTACGGTGTAACCCCCACTGGAAGGTTTCCTCAGAGCTGGCGTCTGCTGCGTTCTTCACGGTTCCTTTTGTTAATCCTTACTGGCGTTTGTCGAGGTGAGAATCCCTGACTGTACGGCACTGAGGCGTGAGAAAGGGGAGGGGAGTGTAAGGTGTGGTTGGAGATAGGATAGTGTGAAAGCGGAGGTCAGTGTTCGTGGTCAGTAGTTAGCGTGGGCCCTTCGGTGCAGGTATTCTTTGGCTAAGTATGTTAGCAGAATCCTCGCACTGATGGTCTTATAGATGTAATCTTTTGGCTAATAAACCATTTATTAAATATAATAGTGATTATTGTTCTTTTGAGTGTGGCTGTGTAATTGTTCAGCACCAAACCCCTAGACAACGACGCCACGCAAACAACGATTTGTGACATTGGGGGCACGTCCACGGATCATGAATTCTGAGGCAAGTTTGCTTACTTTACAGTTCCGCAAATAAGAATATTCTTATGTCCGATTGAGGCAAGATCTAGTTTTCTACACTTACATTGTTATGCCGTCTTGAATGCATGACCAGTATAAGACTTTGGATCAATAACTCTGGTCAACTCGGGCCTGAGTTGGATTAAATAAATAAACTATGTTTTAAGCAGTGCTCCATGCATGACATCTTTTGAATGGGTGTCGCACATACCAGACATAATTTAAATTAGAAGACTGTTCACTCAACGTTTCAACAGCACCAATCATCATTTGAGCAACGGAGGTCTTTGAAATAACACTTTGTCTAAATGTGACTTCATTCAAATATTTGATAGAATTTAGAAAATTCGTATGGGCAAATTACGAGAATCCAGCTTTTATAGGACTTAAACCAGACAAAATATCACCGGTCAGCGATACGGATTACAGATTAGAACTATAGGGACTGCGGGTGCCCGTCAGAGCTCTTTTCTCAAATCCGAGAACCTCTGACACTGTGACAACAAGCAACAGGATTTATGACTTTCTTGACCTGTGCCTGAATCCCGCTGCAATGTGCCGGTCAAGGACAGGTGAAATAATTGGATGGACATCTCTAGCTGGTGAAAAAACGTTTGCCGTTTCATTTTCATCTCTTGATTTAATAAAGCAGAAAATAATTTTTTAGTCGCAAACTAAGTAGTCACACAGGGGGACTCAGAACTCTAACTTTTTATTGATATTTATTGTCATCGGTTGTGGGATTTAATGTGAGATATAAAATTTGATCAACTAACACAAAAGTGCTGAGTACCCTGTGTGACTACTTACTTTGTGACTAAAAAACATTTGTCTGCTTTTCATGCGAGATTCTACATTTCTCACTGCATCTGGGCCTCATCTTTTTTTAAAAGGTTTTTAGTTCATTGTATTTTCTACTTTTACGCGTTAACAAAAGATTTGCCAAACTTAATTTCATTCATGAAAATTTAAACTCTTTAAACAACCCCCTAAAAACAAAGTTATTGACTATAAATCCCATATACATGAGACATAACTAAAAATATGTATCATGCTTAAACGCGACAAACATTTACAGAATGATATCGCCTTAAATCCCCTTTGTTGTAAAACGGAGGGGCAGGGAAAAGGTTTGGTCACGGATGGCTGAACTTAACTCAGTGTGACGCGTAAAATGTCAACAAAAGCTGGCCGCTACATATATAGATAAACTAAAAATGCATTAATTTAATTACGGTACATTCGATCGATCTGAAAATTTAATAGCTTAATCTCCCCACAAGCCAAACCTACTGTGAAAATTTCAGAACTCGAGCAAGTCAGAAAACGTGTTTACCTGCGTTTTGAAAAAGTTGAGATCCTGACGACATATACAGATCCGCCTACGTGCACGAGTTAATAGGATAGGAGCCTAAAAAATTAGCGTTAATAGTTAAATAAATCAAGTATATTTGTGGGGTTTGTAACACTTGTGACACTGGTAACATTATCAAGGTATGATTATAAATGTTATGTCACTGTCGTGAACTGGTATCAGCGAGACTTGAAAAGAGTTCACCCGTTCATAAAAGTTAGGAGTTCTTTTCACTCATGAGAGGTCTTGAGCGACAGATGGTTTAAAGAAGGTGTGTGAGTCTGTGTGTGTATGAGCGCTTGCGAGCATGCGTGTGCGCGTGTGTGCGTGTGTGACTCAGAGAGCTTAGGAACGTAAAGAGGTTGAAGACAGAACAAAGAGTTTCAAGAGTGTGGCGATATTTATGGTATCGTATGTGGCTTGTTATCTAGGGGTATATATATATGTTTAAGTTAATCTCGCAGA
The DNA here is from genome assembly GCA_944989445.1 of Ampullaceana balthica. NCBI lineage: Eukaryota > Metazoa > Mollusca > Gastropoda > Lymnaeidae > Ampullaceana > Ampullaceana balthica. The sequence goes on along the minus strand of CALYLW010001696.1, from coordinate 183,523 downwards.
CAAAGTATACTTTAGTGATCTGCTCGCATACGACAATCAACAAACTAAAAGGGTTGAATTTTAACACAATTTAATTTATTACACACTTTTTACAATGATGGGATTGCTACAAGGCAATGTCCCCTTTACATAACATTAATCATCATTAGGCTATGCTTGCAATTAACTTTATGTTACTGGTGGGTACTTATAGTTGGCCCTGTGTGCTGTGGGTCGCCTCGTCTACTCCGGGTTCCCTCTGTTGCTGTGGCGGGGTAGGGGTGCCTCACGAGCTCCACTGGTTGTTCGTAGTACTGATGTTGGCTGCAGGTATCCTTGCCCCACCCGTGTCCTCCGTGCGGGGGCGGGATGGTTGGTTCTGCAAGTCCGTCCTGGCCGATACGCTCGGTTCACTGGCTTTGATAACAATGGGGTCAACTCTGGACCACGTTCCTTCTGTTGATGGGGCGGGCGCGGTTGGTTCTGCAAGGTCGTTCCTCTGGCTGGCGTGTCGAGTACGTGGATCACTTCGTGAGTTGCAGTAACTCGATGCTTGGAGTGTTGGTATAGGATTTCTCGTCTCGTGTTTAAGACGGCATCATCTATCACAGGGTGTGTGATGAGTTGGCTTTCGCACTCAACGTGTGTGTGGTATGCGAGCTTCGGGGCACAGCTATGTGTGGCAACCGGCTTCGATTGGTACGGTGTGTGACCAATCGGGTATGACGACAAGTCAGCCTGGGCAGGACTGTGGACAGGAGTGCGGTTTGCCTCTCTGCACAGGTCCGGTATCCAGGAACCAGACTAAAACAGAAAGTAAACTAGGGTAGTTTCTCTAATTTAGTCCGTTCATGTTCCACCTTCCGACAACCAAGCCTTCAGAGCAAGGTGCAAAGAGGGGATTACATATATTCATATAGATGCGAAATAATAATTTAATAATGAGGGTATGGTTTAGAATAAGTTTAAGTCTTAAACCACAGGTGCAGTCCTAGCTGGCTGAAACCCGGGCACGTTGTTCAATACACATAAATATATCAAATGCATCTCATTTAGTGTAAATTTAGCTCGATCCATCCACCCGATGGAGAGCGTGTGTAATCACACAGTTAAATAACATGGAATGTTCACGTATTCCACGTGGTCCCGCATGGCGAACTATCAACCGTTGGGCTCAAACATTCCAACAATTTTACACAAGGAAAAGTTCATGGTTCATGTTTAAGTATTTACATGTAATGCATATTATACAAAAAGGCAAACAAAGCTAGAGCTCACTCTTACCAGATTTCTGGGTTTGGTTGGACTTGTCGGCTCTCTCGACCAAAGATGTGCACAGATTGAATCCTGATGAAATAACTGCACGTCGTTGTCCTTAAGGCTGTTATCGTTGGCCGGAAAAGAGAGTGGGACCCAGGGATGCATTAGTATTTATACCCTGAGGGGCGGTTTGGTCCAGTTTCGTCCGATTGGCCTTTTACCACTTCCCGTTTCACGAAAGAGGTTGGACTCTTTGAACTGACATTCTTGCATACCTAATCGGTTTCTATTGACACAGGCGAGTTAATCAAGAGCGAGTGAGTTATTCCCCTTGTTTCACCTGTAGGCTGTGTAGCAGATAATTGGGGTCAACACTAATTTCGTCACAAAGAGCTTAGAGACAGAGAGCTTGGAGCTCAATATTAACACATCGAGTCAGCTCGAGTATTGATATTAGCAGTATCGTTCAGATACGGAGTCTAGTTAGTTTACTAATTACTAGACTAGGAGTGTCAGTCGTGTGTACTTAAGATGTAGACATAGTAGATGTATATTTACGGTGTATTGTAGGAAACCACTAAGTGGGTTGAATAATGTGTGTATCATAGTCATTCAATGGATATATATGTATACTATATGTGAATAAGACTTGAACTATAACGATCGATCGAGTCAAGAAGTGTTCTTTAAATCCAGAAACCACTACGTAACGAACATATTTACCCTTCCTGAGATGATCAATGTATTTTTAAGACTGGTTGTCAGACATCTCACTGCTCCAAATCTTGAAATTTCCTTTATTTAAATAAGGGGAAATATTTACATTCTTAAATTTAAAATAAAAATATTTGAAAATAAGTTGAAATTTTATTCACTGTCAATCAATGCTATTTTCATACATCTGGCTGCTCCGAATCATGAAAGTTCCTTATTTATTTTGGGTAAAATCTGTTCTTAACTTTGATATAATAACATTATATTATTATATACCTCTTTATTCTCTGTAGATCAGACAATTTTTGTCATCTTTATTTACTTTAATGTCTGGTATCTTTTTTTACCTGGGAAAATGAGCTGCTGACTTGTGAGAACTTAAGACATACTTCAAATACAACAAGTTGAAGGTGACTCCTGCTCATATCTTTATCGACATCGTCATATTTCTCACCCTGGGTTAAATTCAAAATTTCCACAAGTTTTTCTGGAAGAAAAATTTAAACCATTTATCTTTGAAATATCAAAACGAAAAAACGAAACTTTCAAAATTAACCAATAATTTAGTTAATTGAAATTCTTCAAAACTTTGTTATTTAATATATTTAAGCATGGCCAATAAATAAATATATTTAGACTGTTACAATTTAAGCCATACATGTAATCCCAATGTGATTTAAAGTTCTGCAACACTGCCTTTGCTATTTTCATTAAAATCATAAAAGTCTAATAAAACATTGAAATGATGTAGCTATGGGTTATTAATCAAAGATTTACTGCAAATTGCAGAAGCTATATTTTTTATTGTTCCTTGAATGCCTTAAGTTCTAAACCTTTGAGTGAATACCATGTATGTCTTCTTTCAGAGTATACCTTTAAAAAAGAAATACATTCTTGATTATTGTTCTGAAACTTTTGTACAATTTATCTTGTCTTATCTTTTACATACGCTCCTTCAATACAGAAGATTATTGCGTCCTTCACTTATCTATGGTTTGTGTCTAGTCATTGACTCTTCGGATTTCACCGCAGCTAAGTTTTTAATTTTTATTTCTTTCTATTCGTTTTATTTGTGTACCTTTTTGTTCGTTGAGGAATGCTCTTTGCCGAAACGTTCGCTGTTTTGTTACGTCCTGTCAGGCTAACTCATACCCTGTTTACATGTTATCCATTTACTAATCATATGGAATGAGGAAGGTGCTTTTATCCTTATGTCTATCTGAGGGTTGTATTAAGTTATCTTTCTGTCGTATTTCTAAATTAGAATGAATTGCTTTATGTATTATTACTACTTTACTCTTGAATCTTCTGTCCTTTAGTGTGTCAAGGTTTAGTGATTTAACTAATGGTGTTATTCTTGTAAGTTTTGAATATTATATTAATCAGTAATGAATCTGGCAGATCTTTTTTGAATGTGTTCAAGTTTATCAATGTTTTCTTTGTTGGATGGGTCCCATATAGAAGATGCATATTCAAGTACAGATCTCACCAAAGTTAGGTGGCAATTTAGTTTTATATTCTTATTACATCTGTAAAAGTTTCTTTTTATAAAGCCTAAGGTTTTGTTTGATTTTTAATGACTTTATTGACGCGGAGATTCCATGATAGTTTCTTATTTATTATTACTCCTAAGTATTTTGCATCTTTAGTTTGGATTAGTTCTTTTCCGTGAATGAAGTATTTTAAAAAATATGTTTTTCTCTTTCTTTGTTACTCTTAACAGTTGACACTTTTCTGGGTGTAAAAACCTACTTCAGTTAGTTTTCTAGTGGATGCATGAATTGATCTGAAAGTGTTTATACATTGCCATTTTTATGAAAATCTAAAAAGTATCCACAAATTATATGATAAATATAAAATTGTTCAATTGCACGAGAAAAATAAAATTGTGAAAGACGATTTTAAATGGGATAGATCCAAAACTTTCGATATCCATGATAAAATCAGGTCAATAACATCATCATTCAAATTAACAACTCAGTTACTGTAATTAGAACTGTATAGATAATTGGAAGTTCTGATTCTTAAAATTGTGTTTTTAAATTAACCTTTGCACTCAATTCAATTTTAAATGACATAATATATTTGCTTTATATTTACCTATACAAATTATTTCATCTAAAAAATTCTCTTCAGTTGACCATCATTGTGTTAGTAAAACAAATATTATGAGTTAGCAGTCTAATTTTTTTTAAAAGGTTTTTAACTACTTTACATTGATATGGCAGTAAAATGAGACACGAAATTTAGAAATCAAATACATAACATTAAACAATAGACTTGATCATTTTTAAGACCGGAATACGTCATAAACCATTCGGTCATTGGGCTATTTTTAGAGATCAGGTCAAAAATTTCAGAAATGTCCATTACAACAGTATATTTTGATACATTGATCTCACTAAAAACAATCTTCTAGGTGCAATTTTTTGTGCAAAAAATATTTCTTTACACTTATTTTTGCAGCCGAAAAAATTATTAAAATGTCGAAGACTTAAAACTTTAATAAATAAGCCTTAACATATTTTAAATTATTTAAAGATGAATGTAAGCGTTCGTTCGATAGTCGTAACTACGGTAAACACTAGTCCTAGCGTAGTCAATTATTAACATATATGTATTTTAATATTGTTTTCCTTGGTTCTTGCCTTATAAAAATATATGCCTTGGTATTTATTAGTAATAAACTTACACTAAGATTATGACTTTAATTATAATTACATCATAGTATAAAAGAATAAACTTCATGGATGAACGAGCAACTAGAACTAGTTACTACTAACTTTAACTTAACACTAGAGCCTTAGTCAGAGCAGATGCAGAGTCACTAATTCATTTACATAATTCATGCTCGCAAGGACGTTCCATTTCGCATAATATAATATTACATAATATAACCATCTATTGATATTTTAATTTAAATAAATAAGCCAAAGCATTTATTTAAGATGAGTGAAAGTGTAAGTGGTCGTTCAATCGTCGTCGCTAGTACTAGTACCAGTGACTAGTGCTAACAAACTTATATTTAATATAAATTATTTTCGTTGGTTCATATAAATTATATATGCCTTAGTATTTATTAGTAATAAACTTATACTAAGATTATGACTTTAATTATAATTACATCATTAGTTTTAGAAGTAAATAGTATGAATGAATAAAATACTCGGACGAATGAGCGAATGAAATAAAAATAAAAAAGTATAGTCTGTATATTAAAGTATATTTACATATTAATATTAAATTCACTCTCGCAAGGAAGCTCTATTTCGCATTATATAATATATCAAATAATATGACCTTATATTTTTCTTTAAAATCTAAAAAATCAAGGTTTTGAACAAGTTTTAGACAATTTCAATGAGTGCATTCCCTCTAATAGTTATGAATAAATATTAACTAATTGACCTTACGGCAGCTCAGGCGGTGACCTAGTTATAGATCGAGTCTATTATTAGACTTCCGGTAAATAATGACTAACCCTATAGATGTATTTTATCATAATATTTAAACATAAACATACAAATGTATTTGATCATAACAATAATTACTATAAACTGCACAAACTTTGGTCTGACAATCAACACTAAGAAGACTGAGGTCCTCCATCAGCCCGCGCCTGGAAGGCCCTACGTAGAGCCCAACATCACTGTCAACGGCCAGAGACTCAACACAGTGCACCGGTTCACATACCTAGGCAGCCCACTGTCTCAAAATGTCACCATCGATGACGAAGTGAACGTCAGAATTGCCAGAGCCAGCTCCACTTTCGGCAGGTTGTACCCTAATGTCTGGAACAGAAGAGGCATTACCATCCAGACCAAGCTGAAAGTGTACAGGGCAGTGGTGCTCCCCACACTGCTATATGCTTGTGAAACTTTGACTGTTTATCAGCGCCATGCAAGAAAGCTGAACCACTTTCATATAACAAGCCTCAGTAAGATTCTCGGCATAAAGTGGCAGAACAAAATTCCAGACACAGTGGTACTGACCAAGGCAGGTCTCCCCAGCATCTTCACCCTCCTGATGCAGTCCCAGCTTCGCTGGGCAGGGCACGTTGTCCGAATGCCAGACGAGAGACTGCCAAAGAGAATCTTCTATGGCGAGCTCCAGTATGGCCAGCGGTCCCACGATGGGCAAAAGAAACGCTTCAAAGACACACTCAAAGCCTCAATGAAAGCGTTTGCCATCAATCCAGACACGTGGGAACGAGCTGCAATGGACCGATCCACCTGGCGCTCTTCCATCCACGAAGGTGCCAGGTCATGCGAGGCAAACCGGATCACCGCCGCAGAAAAGAAGAGGCAAGCCCTAAAGGCCCATGCTGTCAACCCTCCAGGAGATGTCGCACTCGTCCCCTGTCCCTTCTGTTCCCGAACCTTCCGTGCAAGGATCGGCCTAATCAGCCATCTGCGAAGCACAGAAAACCCTCGGATGACTAGAGTGGTCCTCGTCGTATCGACGGACGAACGAACAATTACTATAAATATTTGATTATAATCTAAAAAACATAAATGTATTTGATCCTAAAAATAGAATATATCTGATAGAAACATTAAATTCAATAATGCATTCGATCCTGTATTCATGTTTTTCACATTACTTTTCACAATAATATGTGTTAAAATTGAACGATTTTGCTAGTTAACAATGGGAGTTCCCATAGGCGCTTATGTATTCCTCCTTTGAAAACTGAATCCTCTAAGTAGGAGGCCATTGTATATTTCTTTTCCTTACAGAGGATGATGTATGCTTTTAAATATTTTCGAATAAGTCTACATTTATGTGTTCTCTTAGTAGAAACTAGCTTTGTGATAGTTATTTTAAAATATTTATATGGTAGATATTTAATATGTTTATATGAAGTAATGCGCTTTTTAAATTCTCAAATTATCATTATTATTATTAATTAATACATATTTAAAACATAGGTTGACCCATCTTTCTGAGCTGTATTGACCTTCTACCTGCTATTTACAGGATGGGTAACTGTTATTCAAAGAGGGTTGTCTATTTGTTCGTTGAGGAGGCTTTTTGCTAAACTTTCGTTATTTTGTCACGTTATGCTAGTTTCATACATACCCTGCTTGAATAACATATATTTATTTTTCTATAAGCAGTCTCACCCATATTTAATTTTATACAAGATAACGGTTTTTTTAAAACAAGGATTGCAAATTATACTCAGTGTTGTACTGACAATGTCGCTGACTTATCTTATGAGATAAAGGAAAGAATGTTTAAAATTTGACTTTAAATGGCTTATATTTAATTTAATTTTATGAACATAAATTAAACAAAGTTTTTATTTGATTTTACGATAGACGTCTTGAAGTGTCTTGAAATGTGTCATTTTTTGATGTGTTAAAACAATCATAAAATGATAAACATCATAATACAATGAAAGGGGATTTTGTTTTAGGTAATTTAATTACAATACATAAGGGATGAACATTACAATCGTATTTATTTATGGCACTATGGCACTTTAAAATATATAAAGTAATTTAAATATGATTTTAAAACTTTATCTCAAATATGTAATAAAACCCAAAAAAAACACTAAATGAAAATGAGAATTGCTTATAACTGACCCCATAATAAATAACGGTATTTAGCTTGCAGAATTTACAATCAGTAAAGATATTAAAATATACAGTTACGTAATATAAAAATGTATTGTGGGAAAATATGTAAGTTTTGTATATTAATTGTACTGATGAAGGCGTTGGCCGAATCGTTCACTGTTGTATTAGTTCAATAATAAAGCTTAAATTATTTTTTTTATTACCCAATTTGTTTGTGTATTTTGTATTTAATGCGAAAATATGACATTATACAGTAACAAAATATGAGTAAATACTATATGTATTCAGTAATTTCTATAGAAGCACAAAACTGCTAGTTTATCTTCTTTTCAATTAAACATAAATTCATTGCTATACAACAACTCCCGGTTTGAAAAAGCATTTTTCGTCAAACCAAATTAACAAAATCAGATTTAAGGGCCTCAATTATTTTCATAAATAAGCTAAATTTAATATTTTAAATACTACTGTTTATAATCAACACTTTATTTCATATTTCTATACATCATAAATAAAAACACAAATTTAAATAGACCAATAAAGCTAATTTTTCAAAGCATACTATTCTATCTCTCTGTCTGTCTGTCTCTCTCTCTCTCTCTCTCTTTCTCTTTCTCTCTCTTTCTTTCTCTATCTCCCTCTCTTTCTTTCTTTTTTCCCTCTCTCTATTTTCTCTTTTCACTCTCTACTCCCCTATCGCTCGTAAATCAACACATTAATAGTAAATAAAAAATTATTCCTTTAAAACCGACATTTTAATAATGGAACCATAACACAATTTCTAAGACATTAAAAATATTATAAAATAGTTATGATTTTCCATTTTTTATTGGCTAGGAGCACTTCCCATCCATATTTATCTACACTTTTAAACTCATAAAATAATACATGAAGAGATATTCATTTTATATACTTTCTCTCATTCATCAAAACCGTATTCAAGTCTCAAGACAATGGTTATTTAGTATTAAGATGGACTACAGAAAGATTTTCGTTCTTTTGCCTTTGCCTTTTCAGCTTCAACATAATCGTTTTGCATTTTTTCAAAGGAGGTACAGATTCTCAATAAATTCTCTCTCTGCTCATTGTCTTTGAAATCGATAAGACCCTTGGAGGCCAAAAGAATACGTTTTTCATTTTTAAAATCTCGTCTTAGTTGTTCTTCCATTTCTTTCATTTCTTTAACTTTATTATCATACAATTCGTTTGCCTTATTAAACTTCTTTTCCATTGCTTCCATTTCCTTCTCAAAGTGTTTTTGAGCTTTCTTTCTTTCTTTAGTGATGAGCTCTGTGAGATTTCGTTCATCAGATTCAATTTTCGATGTTAAATTCTCCAAATCATTGATTAATGTTTCACTCTCTTTCTCACGTTTCTTTCTTTGGTCAGCCTCCATACTGGAATCTTTCAGTCATCTTCCAAAAACTTTATTTTCATTTTTCAAATCAGCCGTATCTTTACGTTTATTTTCAATAACTTGCCTTGTTTCTTTTTCTCGCTTTTCGAACTCTTTGCCCAATCTCTCTCTTTCACTTTTAAGTTTTTCCTCTATGCACTTTATTCATCTCTATCACGTGATTAATCTCTTTTTCGTAATGTTGCAATACCTCTCTGTTCCCTCTCTTTCAGTTCATCCTCTTTATGGGCTAGCTCTTCCTCAAATAGCAATAACTTTTCTTTTTCGGGAAATAGAATTTTAATATAAGCAATTTTATTTTCAATAGTTTTCATCAGAGTATCTGTCGTTTGTATCGCATGTTTCAGAACTCCCGTTCCCTGGTCGCGTTCATTTACTTCCCTCTGAATTTCTTCAGCCTGGGATTTAATTTTCTCTAGCTCATCAATTTGTTCATTATCTTCGAGCTTCAATACTTCTTCAACATTTTGTATGATGTGACTTACTTGCTTTAGGGTTTTTTCCCTTATCATGGGCTCTTTTGCTTCAAGGATTAATCGATTTTTATATTCGGCTAAATTTTGGAATCGATCGTCTGTGTATCGTTGCCCACCAGACGGGAGCAACTCAACAACTCCGATTAATTCTTTGACCTGTTTCGATTCTTACACTTGGGTCTCTGGACTTATTGTCAAACATCACTGCTCTATTATTGCACTCAGCAAGGAGACTTTGAAAAACTCCCGTTTGTTCTTGACACCAGTCTTTGAAGCTTGAGTTAGGGCTTTTCTTCTTTGAATAGGTCCCCACCAGTAACCAACAGTATACAGTAGGTTTTAACAAAGTCTTGGCCGAATATTTGTTTCAAGATATCCACGCTCAGATGGTCCTCTGCCGTAAACCTGTTGCCGTACTTGATCACCAAGAGAAATGCGTGATACCCCTCTGGGCTGAGATAGATGGCGTCTTTCATCTTGTCTATGATCAGCTTGGAAGTGTTTTTTATATCTTTCGTGTCAGATGTATGAGCCACACCCGGGCCATCAACGACTTTAACGACGTAGTCTTCAAAGTTAACGATTCTGTATGTGACGTCATTGGTGACTGATGTCGACGACGAAAAGCTTTTGTAAACATTTTGACCCATAATCGTGTTCCCAGCAGCACTCTTGCCGTATCCGGTCTTACCAACAAGCAGAAGGTCGAGTTCCTTTAATGGCTTTTGGGAAAATACTGATCCTCTGAAACAGATGTTTCAAGGCGCGTTTAGAAGAATAACAAAATATAATTCAGTTGTCTGACAGCCTTATATAAAAGATGAAAATTAATTTGACTTATGGCATATCTTTTACAATAAAATAAGCTTAATATAAATTAGATCTCTTACTGATACTTACTTCCTTGTTCGCAGTCGTCTCGTGTTTATGTTTTAATTTTTTCACGTTGTAACATGGGATCATCACCATATAAATTATGGGCACACTGGGATGAAACCTCACTGTTCTCTAAAGGATGATTGCACTGTGATGTTTTCACTTCACTATCCCATGTTTGAGTGCGTTGTGATGTCTTCTTGGTGTTTTCTAGAGTTTGGGAATGTTGAGATACCGTCATGATACTACGCTCACGTAAGTCTTCCCGATCCTCGTGTTCTGTTCCAGTAATAATAAAGAAATCTCAAGTTAGAGTGTTAGTTCAATGCAATTAAAATATATAAATAGTCGAATACAGTTTTTAAAAAATATATCGCTATCCAATTATGTTTTGTTTAAATATTTAAAATTTCTTTAAACTTTGTGTTGAAACTGCACAGCTGGTGAAATGGGCTCAAGTAAAAGCATGATCGCGAGCAGACTTATTTAACCTTTTTTTTTCTTATGTGCCCCTTAACCTCGTGGTCGTAGGGGGTTCAAATGTTTCCATTAGAGCTTTCTCGGGGATTGGTAGACCTGGCGGCACCCATCTCCTATCCAGGTCAGTGGAGGACTTTCTAGCGATAGCCATTCATCAACATATTTATTGTGACTTTAACGTGGGCTAGATCCCACGCCCCTCAGCTTGTGACTTCACTACCCAGCTACTGCGTAATAAATAAAATTATATTTCTTTCATAAGAGTAACCATTTAAACTTTGGTTTATAATTGATGTTTATAATCGTTTCTTAAACATTGTGTATTTCACCTTTAATATGTATTGCTGTGAACAGCTTTTCACATGCATATCTTTTCTTTATCATCTAAAGGCATGTTCATTACTTCTCGCAAAAACTTCAAGCTGTCTTTACTTGTAAGCTAAAAAAACAGGAAACGTTTTAGATTAAGAAACATATGCAAGCCACCCAAACCTTTTTTATTTTAAATTTTAATTAGCTTCTTAAGTGCGTCAGTATTATTTCTGTGAACAGTATATGGTTAATGTGTTTTTCTTAAATCAATTATAATGTTTATTACACAAATAATCAAAAGAAACACATTGTGTAATTTATGCTAGCAACATCATAGTATTAAATAAATAATGTGATAATAGTATTGCAAGCCTCTTTCTGAATCTCCTCAATAACAGAGAGATTGGCTAGTCCTAAGACTAGTGTCCAGACGTGAAATCCACTTCTGCTGGTGCGTTTTCTATTAGCCACGGCGTCTTTCAGCCACTCTAGGCATTGTGGAACAACATTATCTGTTGATTTAATTAGACACATGGAAATTGATTCAACATTATTCACTTTAATGTGATATACTGTAGACAAGAAATATGCAGTGAAAATACGATTTCTTTTTCTTTTCTTTCAAAAGTGCTGATAAATCTTACCATTTTTTATTTTCCATTTAGTTCGAAATGTGTATTATGATTTATTACAAATATTTGCATGAAAAGACATAGAAGGTGATTTCTTCTGAACAGGTCAGAAGAAAAATATAGTGTAGTATATAGGGAGCACACAAATAATCATCAGATAAACCCGTACATGGAATCAGTAAAGAAAAGGAAAAATGGGAGAGGCCCAAAAGTAAATGGATGCCTTAGCAGGTGTCAGAAACACTCAAGTATGGATGGATAGTGGATTGTTTGAAACTGGAAGCATTAGGGTGAAAATCACAGGACCAAGATGTCTGTGGAAAAATAACATGACCAAGATGTCTGTAAATTATTGGAAATGTCCTATGTCCTAGCATTGCTAGAGGGCAATAGATGTAAGTAATACTGAATACAAAAATGTGGGACGACTGGAGTCGGTTTAAAATACTAAAATACCTGGTAAGTTCTTAAGTAGCTTCAAGTCTTGTCCACTGATTATGTAACTAATTGTCAGCACAGCTGTCAATCTGATGACGTCATCCCCGTGATAGATGTATTTTTTCAGAGTCTATTGAAAAAAATATTTTAGGTAGTTTGAAAAAAAGCTACAGGAAACATTATCTAAAGTAGTTATGCGAATTAGCTACAGGAAATAATATTGTATTTTAATTTTTAACACCAGTATAACGAAGCTTAAAACATTTTAATAAACTTGGAAATCAAAGTTTACCTGTGGCGTTCTGGCTTCTAAGAACAAGTGTTTATGTCGGCTTGTGTCAACCACTATGTTGTGCAGTATACCAATGTACATTCTTATGTAGTCATTATGGCGTCTCTTTAACATATACAAGGTAAGGGAAGTGTCATTTTTAAAAACAAATCATTGAGATTAGTAATTTGAAAGTTTTTGTGTTTTCTTTTCTTCAATATACAAATGAAGATAAACAAATAATTATTAAAGAATGCTATACAGCATTTTTATTTTAATGCTTAGTGATAGTACTAGGATATTTCCAAAATATAGATTTTGAATAGATAACTAAAGTGTCGAATCTTTTTTAGAAAAAGTAATTAGAGCTAAAAGAGTTCAGGACTTAAAAATAATTAATGTCATTTAATGAGAGTGACTTACGCTTTCAGTTGCCAAAGATTCGTATTTAAGACATTTTGTTAAGGATTCAATGACTCCACGATTGGCTAACTCCTAAAAGAATAAACACAAACGTCATATCTTGTTGTGTACAGTAGTTAAAAATAGACGATACAAATATTTCAATTATGTCACTGGAGTTATTTCATTTATTCATTATAAGAAGGAAAATGAAAATCAAATGCTAATTTTTTAATGGTTATGAAACTAAGTAATAAAATTGTATAAAATATTTTATAGGTGTGATTATCTCATACCATAGCAAAAGCAGGACTGGCATCAGAATATTGAAAACAAATGGTCAGCGCTGGTAAATGGACTTTGGAGTAGTCCTGGTCATTTTGACACAATTTAGATTTCTCCAAAATCTGGACTAATTTTTCTGTAGAAATATAACATTCATCTGTCAAACAAACTAAACGTCAAGTCTAATTATCACTGAGTGTAACTATCCGTAATACAGTTTAATTTTCCATAAAACAAATCAAGAGAGTACTCGATTCGAGATGGGACCTGTCGTTGTATTACTACTAAATTTTAATATATAATAAGATTTGCATTCAAGCTTGAGTTGATATTGTAGAAATTACAGTCAACCAATCACTGAGGATTGAATGATTCCTGTTGACATGTAGAAATACGAATTCTATGAAATCCTAAACTTCAAGATTAACCACCTGATATGGACGTTCTGCTCCTTGATTGATTACCTGTTATTCTGTATTTATTCAGCAGTTCCCCAGTTTGGCCTTGAAACGCCTGGCTGAAATCGTACAGGTCCAGTATGTCGTCCAGTGACTCTTCAATGTCTTCGACGTCTGCAGAAGCTTGAACGGTCATGAGGGACGAGATTCTTTGTAACATTCTCTTCAATTTCAGTGAAACTTAGGCTTTGTGGCTGGTTCTGTTAGTGTTTAGATACAGAGTTAAATAAAAATAATTTTAATGTTTTAAAAACGTATTTGCTCTTAAGGTGATCAAAATCTTTGCATGAAAATTAGTTAGAATTTGAATTTTATAGCTTTAATAAAATGTTTTTATACAGCATTTTGAAAATTATTTTACTATTAGTTCATCAGTTTCAGCACAATTACATTTTTTAATGTATTACAATATTTTTTTTTCAATGACTAAGTTAAAATGTTGTTTTTAAAAAATAATTTAAAGAATAATCAATTTATTTTATTTTAAATAAATGCTTTTCAAATAAGTTTCCCTCTCCACCCCCATAACCTCTCCCCCAACCCATCCTCAATTTTCCTTACATTATTTTTTTATAAATAAAAATTAATAAAATTTTATTTACTTTATATTAATTTATAAATATATATTTCTAAAATGTCTTTTGTTTTATTTCTTTGAAGATGGTAAAGCTGCTAAGGGAAACCAGAAAGGACTTTGGTATTTAGATTAAAGAGTGAAGCAGGCCTATGAAACTCACTAAAGTTCACTGAAAATTTAAAAGTAATTCATTAAAATGCAACAAAAATAAAAACACGGTATCCTGTTTAATAGGAGAAAGAATGTGACAGGAGGAGATAACGACATATTAAGTGTTTAAAATGAAAGATCATACAATTCTGAAAAGCCAGTTCCTTTATGAAATTGTCCAGTTAAAAGTGATTTTTTTATATTTAGAGAGCTAAAAATAACTTTTAAACATAATACAAACTGGCTCTGCTGATCTTGAGGCATCCGTTTCATACGCCAATGTGCTGGCAACGCCTCCTGACTCTCTGTAAGGGAAAACGTATTTGTTAATAACATAGAAGAGCATATCAGTAAAACAGCAATAATACAAGCACGTAATTTTTTCATAGATGGTCGTTGGTATATTGATTATTTTATATTCCCATTTTATAATTATTTAAATTAAAATGAATGTTGTTATTGAAATAATAATGTAAAATGACAATTATTATCGTTTGATCTTGTCTTCTCCAGACTTAATGCGACTTTGGCGTGTACTCACTCATTGGTTCCATAGTTCAACTCAAGTAATTACCGATTGCGACCAAATACAAAGTATGTTAATAATGATTTGGTTTTTTTTTCACTTAGTTGTGCAATTTTTTTTAAAATTCTATTATTCTGTATGGGTTTCATGTACCTGTTTGAGTCAAAATGAACAGGATTTGAGTCCGTCATTATCTCGAAACTATCATCGCTATCTGGTGAATAATGTTCCTGTCTGTAAGAAAAAGAAGGATGTGTCATTTATTTACTTACAGAAATGTAAACGAAGAACACGCTACTGCATCTAATGAAAAATTAACCTCTCTTCTTTTTCAATCATTTTATACATTTGATTTCTATGTTGTTTGTTTGTATTTTATGAATTGAAATACTTCTTAAAACAACTTTTCAACCTTGATAATTACATTTGTTTTTGTAAAATGTTTTTAAAATCGCAAGCCCTCTACACATGAAGTGCTGGAATTATTAAAACAAAGAAAGAGTGACTTTGTGACTAACAAAAAGCAAAAAAAAGTTCAATGATTATTTACAAGTAGACTTTTTTTCTTATATTTTATAGATTAGTATTTAATCATGAAAGTAATTCCTAAAAAATATGAACTTACCTGAATTCTGAATGTTCAGCGTCGCCAAACTGACTCATCTAACTTCCGAACATAAGCATCAGACATGGTAGTAACGGCTAACAGCTACTCAATGATTAAACGATTAGACCAACATATGTCTTCGTTTTATAGAAAACATTGACGTTTGAAGTATACTTGTGGACTTCGTATTCTCAAACACATCAAGCACTTACGATTAGAACTTATGTATTTGAAAAATACATTTTAAAACATTAACTGCTAAGTATGATCTTTGTAATGCACATCATATTATCAACTAAAGCATTATTAGAAAACGAATTGACACATTGGAAAAAGAACTATTCAAGAAATATAAACGTCCAGTTTACCTTCTGTACAGAAACATTTATTCAGACAAAGGCTTTAAAATAAGTAATAATAAATAATTTGCATTAAAACAAATAAATAGTTTTTATAGGTCAGTAAATCCAAGTATTCAAAGTTCGGTAACTCTTTGAACTTAGTTTTTATCAAAAGCGATACAGTAAAAAAGAATAAAAAATGTTTCTGGCCTTCCCGTCTGACTGAAAATATGTGCGCAAATGTTTATATACGAAGTCTAAGCGCACGTCATCACATGGAGCCAGCTGCATCAATTGTGCTACTTCTAGGTCAGCTCAGCCTTTGCTCAACCTTTGACCCATACCATTTCTAAGCATTGTTCATTATTAATAAAAGGTACATCGGAGGATTTTTAAATGCAGATACTTATTAAGCATAGAACATACTATATGAAATTCGTATTTTCAAAACAGTTTTAAATGTATCGATTTTTTTAAAATGGATGGCAACTACCATTTATTTTCCAGCTCCATTTTACTTATTCACTATCACTGAGACACATATCCTGTGACATATGTTACCTGCGTTATATTTTCTGGGAAACTGAAACTTCGTAGAATTACAGAGCTTACGTAGCAGGATATGCGCTAAAGAAGATAACGCCTTCATCATATTCGAGCGTTTCTGTCCCCACATTCTAACTAGAAGATATTTTAAGACATTACTTTTTTAAAGATTGATTGACCATTCTAACATATTTTTGGATTAATTTCAGATTTCAACATATATATATGTAACACACAGATGGTGTCAGCATGTTCAAAAATAGTTTAGACTTGACTTTTTTTTCGTGACATTTAGCATAGGAAACACACGTCGACGAGGTGACAACTTATTTAACTACCACTGTTCGTGATGACTCTCAGCATATCACCAATGTCGGGCGTGAGTCATCACTTTATGGGGTAGGCCTGTGTGGCTTGGTGCAAAGGGAATTCACTGGGTTGAGATGAAGTGCGACAAGCAGTTACCTTCCCCCACCAAACCCAAACAAGTGTATTTATTTGTTATTTCAGGTATTTGCGTAAGTAATTTAATTATACAATTATAAAATTCACACAAATCTTATATAAGTAATAATAAAATGTGAAAACTTGACTCCCATCATTGTCTCAAAGAAGAGTGCTTTCAAGAAATCATTTTTATATCCTGAACAAAAGAATCCAATTCGAAAATTACGTTTCAGAATATCTGCTAGAAATATTTCAAAGACATGACCAAATTACATGTGGTGACCAAAGGATAATCAAGACTTGCACTTTAAAAAAAATTCTAATCGTTTACCGAATTTCTTTTTACATAAACATCCTTCTAGATTGAATGTTTGTTTGTTGCGAAGAGCGCCATTAGTCTGTTGTTGTTACTGAGTATAAAGAGCGCCATTTGTCTGTTGTTGTTACTGAGTATAAAGAGCGCCATTTGTCTGTTGTTGTTGCTGAGTATAAAGAGCGCCATTTGTCTGTTGTTGTTACTGAGTATAAAGAGCGCCATTAGTCTGTTGTTGTTGCTGAGTATAAAGAGCGCCATTTGTCTGTTGTTGTTGCTGAGTATAAAGAGCGCCATTTGTCTGTTGTTGTTGCTGAGTATAAAGAGCGCCATTTGTCTGTTGTTGTTACTGAGTATAAAGAGCGCCATTTGTCTGTTGTTGTTGCTGAGTATAAAGCAATGCAATACATTGTCATTCAAGATCTTATCTGTGGTAAAATTTTTTGATCTCTAGGAGCATCAAAAGTGGTTTAATTTTACGTTACAAGATTTGAACAGAGTGACTTAAATAAAAGCATGTAATAATGGAATTTTTAAATAAATAAAACATTGTCTAAGTAACTTCGTTGACCACTGGGAAATTAGTATTGAAAAAAGTTAATTTCAACAGATTGTAGAAATAACAAAGATTATCAAAGCAATTAACAAACATATCTGAATCACTTCCCTTTCTTTGAGAAATTAAAAATTAAGAATAGCCAAAGGCTTTAAGTATTTACAAGGGTAAAGATGTTTCTCTAAAAACTTTGAGTTAAATGTAACCGCACACTTGAACAGCTAACTCTCTTAACAACCACATTTACGTTATGTAATCAGGGCCAACACTGTCAACAACCACATTTACATTATGTAACCAGGGCTAATTCTATCAACATCGACATTTACATTATGTAACCAGGGCTAATTCTATCAACAACCACATCTACGCTGTGTAACCAGGGCCAACTCCACCAACAACCACATCTACGCTGTGTAACCAGGGCCAACTCCACCAACAACCACATCTACGCTGTGTAACCAGGGCCAACTCCAACAACAACAACCACATCTACGCTGTGTAACCAGGGCCAACTCCAACAACAACAACCACATCTACGCGTGTAACCAGGGCCAACTCCATCAACAACCACATCTACGCTGTGTAACCAGGGCCAACTCCATCAACAACCACATCTACGCTGTGTAACCAGGGCCAACTCCATCAACAACCACATCTACGCTGTGTAACCAGGGCCAACTCCATCAACAACCACATCTACGCTGTGTAACCAGGGCCAACTCCATCAACAACCACATCTACACTGTGTAACCAGGGCCAACTCCATCAACAACCACATCTACACTGTGTAACCAGGGCCAACTCCATCAACAACCACATCTACACTGTGTAACCAGGGCCAACTCCATCAACAACCACATCTACGCTGTGTAACTAGGGCCAACTCCATCAACAACCACATCTACGCTGTGTAACTAGGGCCAACTCCATCAACAACCACATCTACGCTGTGTAACCAGGGCCAACTCCATCAACAACCACATCTACACTGTGTAACCAGGGCCAACTCCATCAACAACCACATCTACACTGTGTAACCAGGGTCAACTCCATCAACAACCACATCTACACTGTGTAACCAGGGCCAACTCCATCAACAACCACATCTACGCTGTGTAACCAGGGCCAACTCCATCAACAACCACATCTACGCTGTGTAACCAGGGCCAACTCCATCAACAACCACATCTACGCTGTGTAACCAGGGCCAACTCTCGCAACAACCACATCTACGCTGTGTAACCAGGGCCAACTCTCGCAGCAACCACATCTACGCTGTGTAACCAGGGCCAACTCCATCAACAACCACATCTACGCTGTGTAACCAGGGCCAACTCCATCAACTACCACATCTACGCTGTGTAACCAGGGCCAACTCTCGCAACAACCACATCTACGCTGTGTAACCAGGGCCAACTCCATCAACAACCACATCTACGCTGTGTAACCAGGGCCAACTCTCGCTACAACCACATCTACGCTGTGTAACCAGGGCCAACTCCATCAACAACCACATCTACGCTGTGTAACCAGGGCCAACTCCATCAACAACCACATCTACGATGTGTAACCAGGGCCAACTCTCGCAACAACCACATCTACGCTGTGTAACCAGGGCCAACTCCATCAACAACCACATCTACGCTGTGTAACCAGGGCCAACTCCATCAACAACCACATCTACGCTGTGTAACCAGGTCCAACTCTCGCAACAACCACATCTACACTGTGTAACCAGGGCCAACTCCATCAACAACCACATCTACGCTGTGTAACCAGGGCCAACTCTCGCAACAACCACATCTACACTGTGTAACCAGGGCCAACTCCATCAACAAAGACATCTACGCTGTGTAACCAGGGCCAACTCTCGCAACAACCACATCTACACTGTGTAACCAGGGCCAACTCCATCAACAACCACATCTACGCTGTGTAACCAGGGCCAACTCTCGCAACAACCACATCTACACTGTGTAACCAGGGCCAACTCCATCAACAACCACATCTACGCTGTGTAACCAGGGCCAACTCTCGCAACAACCACATCTACACTGTGTAACCAGGGCCAACTCCATCAACAACCACATCTACGCTGTGTAACCAGGGCCAACTCTCGCAACAACCACATCTACACTGTGTAGCTGTAACCAGGGCCAACTCTCGCAACAACCACATCTACACTGTGTAGCTGTAACCAGGGCCAACTCTCGCAACAACCACAACTACACTGTGTAGCTGTAACCAGGGCCAACTCTCGCAACAACCACATCTACGCTGTGTAACCAGGGCCAACTCCATCAACAACCACATCTACACTGTGTAGCTGTAACCAGGGCCAACTCTCGCAACAACCACAACTACACTGTGTAGCTGTAACCAGGGCCAACTCTCGCAACAACCACAACTACACTGTGTAGCTGTAACCAGGGCCAACTCTCGCAACAACCACATCTACACTGTGTAGCTGTAACCAGGGCCAACTCTCGCAACAACCACATCTACACTGTGTAGCTGTAACCAGGGCCAACTCTCGCAACAACCACAACTACACTGTGTAGCTGTAACCAGGGCCAACTCTCGCAACAACCACAACTACACTGTGTAGCTGTAACCAGGGCCAACTCTCGCAACAACCACAACTACGCTGTGTAACCAGGACCAACGCTCGCAACAACCACATCTACGTGTGTAACCAGGGCCAACTCTCGCAACAACCACATCTACGCTGTGTAACAAGGGCCAATTCCAACAACAACAACCACATCTACGCTGTGTAACCAGGGCCAACTCCATCAACAACCACATCTACGCTGTGTAACCAGGGCCAACTCCATCAACAACCACATCTACGCTGTGTAACCAGGGCCAACTCCATCAACAACCACATCTACACTGTGTAACCAGGGCCAACTCTCGCAACAACCACATCTACACTGTGTAACCAGTGCCAACTCCATCAACAACCACATCTACACTGTGTAACCAGGGCCAACTCCATCAACAACCACATCTACGCTGTGTAACCAGGGCCAACTCTCGCAACAACCACATCTACACTGTGTAACCAGGGCCAACTCCATCAACAACCACATCTACGCTGTGTAACCAGGGCCAACTCTCGCAACAACCACATCTACGCTGTGTAACCAGGGCCAACTCTATCAACAACCACATCTACGCTGTGTAACCAGGGCCAACTCTCGCAACAACCACATCTACACTGTGTAGCTGTAACCAGGGCCAACTCTCGCAACAACCACAACTAAACTGTGTAGCTGTAACCAGGGCCAACTCTCGCAACAACCACATCTACACTGTGTAGCTGTAACCAGGGCCAACTCTCGCAACAACCACAACTACACTGTGTAGCTGTAACCAGGGCCAACTCTCGCAACAACCACAACTACACTCTGTAGCTGTAACCAGGGCCAACTCTCGCAACAACCACAACTACGCTGTGTAACCAGGGCCAACGCTCGCAACAACCACATCTACGTGTGTAACCAGGGCCAACTCTCGCAACAACCACATCTACGCTGTGTAACCAGGGCCAACTCCAACAACAACAACCACATCTACGCTGTGTAACCAGGGCCAACTCCATCAACAACCACATCTACGCTGTGTAACCAGGGCCAACTCCATCAACAACCACATCTACGCTGTGTAACCAGGGCCAACTCCATCAACAACCACATCTACGCTGTGTAACCAGGGCAAACTCCATCAACAACCACATCTACGCTGTGTAACCAGGGCCAACGCTCGCAACAACCACATCTACGTGTGTAACCAGGGCCAACTCCATCAACAACCACAACTACGCTGTGTAACCAGGGCCAACGCTCGCAACAACCACATCTACGTGTGTAACCAGGGCCAACTCCATCAACAACCACATCTACGCTGTGTAACCAGGGCCAACTCCATCAACAACCACATCTACGCTGTGTAACCAGGGCCAACTCCAACATCAACAACCACATCTACGCTGTGTAACCAGGGCCAACTCCATCAACAACCACATCTACGCTGTGTAACCAGGGCCAACTCCATCAACAACCACATCTACGCTGTGTAACCAGGGCCAACTCCATCAACAACCACATCTACGCTGTGTAACCAGGGCCAACTCCATCAACAACCACATCTACACTGTGTAACCAGGGCCAACTCTCGCAACAACCACATCTACGCTGTGTAACCAGGGCCAACTCCAACAACAACAACCACATCTACGCTGTGTAACCAGGGCCAACTCCATCAACAACCACATCTACACTGTGTAACCAGGGCCAACTCCAACATCAACAACCACATCTACGCTGTGTAACCAGGGCCAACTCCATCAACAACCACATCTACGCTGTGTAACCAGGGCCAACTCCAACATCAACAACCACATCTACGCTGTGTAACCAGGGCCAACTCCATCAACAACCACATCTACGCTGTGTAACCAGGGCCAACTCCATCAACAACCACATCTACGCTGTGTAACCAGGGCCAACTCCATCAACAACCACATCTACACTGTGTAACCAGGGCCAACTCTCAACAACCACAGCTACGCTGTGTAACCAGGGCCAACTCTCGCAACAACCACAGCTACGCTGTGTAACCAGGGCCAACTCCATCAACAACCACAACTACGCTGTGTAACCAGGGCCAACTCCATCAACAACCACATG
>CALYLW010001696.1:54432-156959 GCA_944989445.1 Ampullaceana balthica | reverse complement strand
TCTCTACCTCTTGTTTACTAAATGGAACTCCGAATTGAAGAACTAAGACAATGGCAGAGAACTGATACTCGAACAATTCTAAGAATTCCTTGAAGCTGTTTAACGAAGCCTCCAGCACGTGTGGTGTAGTTTGACTTAAGTCCATCCCTGGTCCATCAACTACATTGACTTTTATGTTCTGCACCTGGGAACTTTCTTTACTGCAATGACCAAAGGATGTTGTTGTGCTGGACGTCGTTTTGAAAGCTTTACGTCCAAGAATTGAGTTGGCAGTAGAGCTCTTTCCATTCCCAGACTTGCCCATCAGAACCAGGTTAATTTCATTTGGAGGTGTAGACTGGCTAGACTGGAGAGGTGTAGACTGGCTAGACTGGAGAGGTGTAGACTGTCTAGACTGAAGAGGTGTAGATTGGCTAGACTGGAGAGGTGTAGACTGGCTAGACTGGAGAGGTGTAGACTGGCTAGACTGGAGAGGTGTAGACTGGCTAGACTGGAGAGGTGTAGACTGGCTAGACTTGAGAGGTGTAGACTGGCTAGACTGGAGAGGTGTAGACTGGCTAGACTGGAGAGGTGTAGACTGGCTAGACTGGAGAGGTGTAGACTGGCTAGACTGGAGAGGTGTAGACTGGCTAGACTGAAGAGGTGTAGATTGGCTAGACTGAAAACAAGGAAATTAGACTCAAGATGTCAATTTTAGAATTTAAAGAAAATATTTATTGTAACTTAAATTAAGTGCTTTATATATGGATATAAAATATTTTTTTTAATTAACACTCTATTCTTAAGTCACAATTATTTTTTAAAGAGCCATCCCATTTAATGTATAAACTCAACATAACTTGATTGAATTGAGCCCTAGTGTGGACTTAAATATTTGCACAAAAATAATTATTTAAGGGTGATTTTTATTTATTTATCAACCTGAATTTTTTTTAACACGCCCTACAGTCGTATTTCTTTTTTTTTCCTTAATGCCATCCCAGGCTAACCAGAGTAGTATTTTTGCTAGTTTATATTTATATAGTAATGGGCTTAGCGATTTAAAAAAAATTAATCTGCCGTCACAATTTATAAATCAAATTAAATCTTTAAAACATTGAAACAATGCGCAATGTCAACTTTATCCAAAATGTGAATCAAATGTTTTAATATAAACATGTTCTTATCCATTTCATAGGATAATGTTCCCAATTTAAAAATAAACACCTTATTCTTACCTCTATTGTGTTACAGCTTTTTTGTTTTTCGTTTGGTTCTTCGCTTTGCCTACTGTCATGATCCAAATTAATTAGCAATGATTGTATGTCATAGGAATTACCTCCACAAATCTCATTCAGTTTTTGTAATTTTACGACGTCGGACTTCAACTTGCTGACAACTAGTTTTCTTACCTCTGTGCCTTTCTTCAGTGTCCATAACATAGTGTGAAGTTTTGTAATCCAATCGTTTAACTTTTGCTGCGCAAGTTCTTCAAAATTTAACATTTCTTTTTCCATTATTCGGTACTCTTCAAGGATTTTAGCATTTTCTGAAGATTGCTGCTCGTCTTTCCATACTTTCCGACCAACATCTTGTCTAGCCGCTTCCTTTCTATCAGTCTGCATAGATTTTTTCCATTTGTTGTTGCTTAGTTCTCGTGTACTTTTTTTCCCTCTCATTTTAGATTTAACTTCCATCAAGACAGCTGACATCGGTACGATAAGTTCATTGGAATATTTTGTTCCTTCTCCAAATGCTTTGTTGATCAGCGTAATTTGATCTTCTAACTTTGTGAGCAGCACTTCAAAATCCCCCGCCTGCTTACTGTGGTCATTTTCTAACAGCTGTATATCTTTCCTCACAGACTTCAACAGTTGTTCAGATTTCACTTTAAACTCAGTAAACTCTTCACTCCCAACAAGCGATCTCCGACATCGTTCGGCGTCCTCGAAATCTCTCAGCGTATATCTCCTAGGCATTTTTCTGACAATACAAAGCAAATCCTTAACTTGCTCTGCTTTCATTTGCGCTGATTTTGAGTTGTTATCAAACAGGACACATCTTCTTCCACACTCATTGAACAGGTCTTGAACTTTCCCGGTTTGCTGGTCGAACCACTGTTGCACGTTGACAAAAGTTTCCTCCTCCTCCTCAACCGCGTGTCTGAAATTATCTCCGTGCGTCAGAACACAGATGCCGAAATCTTTTAAAACGTTTTCACCGAAAACCGTTTTCGCCATTTTCAAAACTTTAATGTCCTCCTCGCCGAACCTTGACCCAAATTTTAAAACTATCAACAGAGCCGAAAATTCATCACTGCACAGTCTATGAGCTTGTTCCACGTCGGAAAAGTCAGATTTTTCTTGGCATCGGTAGAAGTTCAGGCCGTCGACCACAGTGACGTGTGTTGAAGAGAGGACGATGTTGCCTGCCGATGGTTTGGTCACCTGGGAGACACAGTTCGACTGTCTCAAGAAAACATTATGTCCCAAGATGGAGTTGCCTGTTGCACTTTTGCCGTTGCCTGTTTTCCCGAGCAGAATGAATTTAAATGTGTTCGCCATTTTTATCTGTGGATACTTCTGTTAGATAGAAATGGGATGCATTTTTACACAAAAAAATATTGCTTTTAAAGTACGATATTTATTTTTAAACTATCTATCTCGGTGTGTCTGCCATGAACATTTTATGCTACAGTAAACAATGTGTTGTGTCTACCTTAGACATCCGAATGCTGATAAAATGAGATTGAAGTTATTTTCTTTTAATTCAAAGGTAAATTAATCAATGGTGTATAACCATTGTAGTTAAATATTTTCAAAATAGTTATAGTTCTTATTGATATTTATAAGTAAGTTATATCTGTTATTTATTAAATATCAAGCCCATACCCTGCTATTTTTTCAAGCAAATTCTTTTTAAAAAACTAAACGTTTAAGCCATTCTAAGTTAATACAGCAGAAGTTATGTCGACTTAATAGTTATTTAATTTTCTGTCATCATAACTAAAACATCATCATTTTTTTCACTGGGCTGAAAGCTGAAAGGATTTGCCAAATTTGTAAAAAAAAATAATTAATTGTTATTTATTTATTTTATTAAATACTGTAAAACGCATAGATATAAAATTATCAATTCAGAACTTTGATGTGTTTGTCGCCTTTACATCTGCTCAAAATTTTATAAAAATTAGATTATCCGTTTATTTATTTTGAACAAATAATTGGGCGCGACATATGAACATTATACATTAATTCTTTTAAACACTTAAACTAACAAAATGTCTTTAAAATAATAAGAAGACATTTTAAAAACTATTTTAAAATCAATTTATTTAGTAAAAAAAGACAGAGAACATTTTTTTTTACAAATATTCTTACTTATTCAAATTTAATTGAAAATGTTCAATTACTGGGTTTTTAATTCTTAAAGATAAATTAATGTTTCTATTATTCTCGGGTGAGTTCTAAGGTTGAAATTTAAGCGATTTTATTAAAGTCTTTTTTTTTCTTTTTTAATAATCGAAATTTTGTCTGAGACCCAGATGCAGTTTCAAATAGAGCCACATCTGGCTCGCGAGCCATGGTTTGCCGACCCCTGAGCAAGTAAGTAAATTTAATTGATATCGATGATAATAAAAATAAGTCTTACTTTATTGCGTCGTTTAATAACTAGTAGAGATATCTCAGACGTGTCTTTCTATAACATTTATGTACCGTGTAAAATAGTGTGTTGAATCACAAAGAAAATAGCTTACAATTGCCTGCCATGTCGATAATAATGGTGGTGATATTAATTATATAAAATACAGTATATTGGTACTCAACAACGAATTGCTTGTAAAGAGTAAAGAGCTCTTAGTAGTCAGATAATTAAATATGCTTTTTAAATTATATTGCCTGAAGCCGGATTCCACCTTTTAAAAGAAAAGTTTAATCGTAGATCAAATCTTGATTATTAAATCATTTACAGCTATTAAGTTACTTACTGACTATGAAATGAAACCAAATAAACAAAATCTGATCATTTACTTAGGTATTGACAGTTGACGTTGAATAAGAAAATGGCGTAGTAGTAGTAGTACATGTCAGATCAACTGACTTCCCCCCAACAACGCACTTCGGCTTACCAATTCCTCGACAAGTAATTTTCTAGGAAATTGTGCTGAAGATTTTTTGGCTGACCTGTTTCATTATCGCTCTGTGCAACGTGCGTTGATAGTGTGTATACTTTAACGGGAATGTGTGCTATCTGGCATAATATATAATGCACAGATACAATTATGCAAATATTGGTATTGTCACATTATCATAGGTATTCCCATATTATTAATTTAGCTATATCTATATTTAAAGTGAGCAGAATTGTTACTGTTATTAATTATTAAATTATCAATATAATTTTCACTAATTTTTTATATCAATACAATTATTATGTTATACGTTTCTAAAAATGTTATTACTTTAATTATTATTATTAACATCATCATCATTGTTATTATTAATAAACTAGTTTCTTCAATTAAAATCATTTCATCCCCAAACTTTGAAATATCTCCAACAGATTCCTTTAGTAAATCATTTAAACAATGTCATAAAACCTTAATAAAATGGTTTATCTGACATAAAAAGTGTGTTACTAATTATGGGTTTTATTATTCACTTGTATATAAACAGCTGGTTTTTTTCATTGCGGTTCCTCCTTGAGGTTTCCACGGTGGCTGGTTACAGTTGCACGTTGTACAGCAGATGGCCCTTACAATCTTTCGCCTTGACCATAATTTTTAAACATGAAAAGAATCTGTCAACATGACAAAAATATGACAACACTCTATCAACATTGACAAGAATATGTCAACATGACAACACTCTGTCAACATGACAAAACTATGTCAACAAAGTAACAATCTCTCAAATGTACGAAAATAAAACACGAACAGGCTCTTTCCAAAATTCAAATCATAAGTAAAGAACAAAAAAGCAAGATCCTTATTAACTTAGACTATAACCAAATATACATGTATATTATTTATTAAAACAAGCACACAATAAAGCGTTTATCACAACTGCAACAAGAAAGGATATTTTGAAGTTTTACTCAATGTTTATTCAACTGTAATAATTATTTTATTTTGTTAGTTTAAATACATTGTGTTAGTGTCGTGATCTTTCGTTTACGCCTCTGCTGTGTCAACAAACGATACACATATAAAAAGTATTTTAAGTTATATTCTCAAGCATAGTCAATTACTATATAAATAACAATACATAACTTATATTTGTAATAAAAATGTCCGAATGACAATCTCTTTCAATTCAAGGATTGTTTGGTATACTTTTCTTGAGTCTTCTCGCTTTTTAAATCTTTACTTGATGTTGAGAAAATAAATTATTTTTGAAATTTCAATTTAAAACAATGTTATCTTATCTGTTACTGACGCTCCTTCTATGCAGAAGATTATTGCGTCCTACGCTTATCTATGTTTTATCTACTAGCATACAAAAAGTGTTGTGGGTAGTAATAAGAAGTTATAATTGTTTTAATAAAATTAAAATCAGTTTTAATATATCTCTGTACTCATACAAATAAATGCCAATGCAATATTTGAACCAATGAGCACGTTACAGTTTCCTAATGAGCAATACTATAAATCAGTGGTTCCCAAAGTGGTCCTTATGGATCCCAGGGGTCCCCGGAACCTTTCAGGGGTCCGTGGAAAATTTAAATTGATTTGGGGGTCCCTGAACAACTTCAGGGGGTCAGCGGAAGGTTTAATAAAAATGATAAAAATGAGATCCATTTTTATTATTATAGAAATTAAAATAAATAACAAGAAATAAAATGATTGCTTTTTCTGCTAATTAAATATCATCTGAATTGCTATCAGTCGTGGAGTACATTGTTGTGTTTCTTAGAAAAGGAAATGGAGCTACGGTAATTTAAACAGCTATAACCAATCAAAATACAAGTACTTGGTTTATTGAAATGTCACGCTTGATGGATAAGAAAGGCAGAATTCCTATCAGTAGTTCAGAAAAATACAAGTTTTTATTAACGTGAATCAACGAGGGTTTCAAGATTGTGTAAATTGCGATCTGTCGGGAAGTTATATTTATTTAAATTGTATCATGTATCTTATCATTAAATATTTTTTTTCAAAATGGAGCTACTGCAGCATTCAATTGAAAAAATGTGTATAATTATGAACCATGGTTTGTCACAACAGATAAGAGAATGAGTGACCCGAAGAAAAAATGCAGACTATACAGTGTTGTTGAATATTAGTTAAAACATGGTTAAATGTTTGGAAATAGATACGAAAGGTGAAACGTAATTTACTGAATTAAAAAAAAATTGAAGTTAAAGCTATACCCTTGACTTTCTGGCATACCTAAAACAAGCTGTACCAAATGTATTCTCTTTGCATTGTGTCATTCATTGACATCACGTAATTTCAGAAAATCTTAGTGAAATTTTGCATGGATCACTAGAATATGTCATTAGAGCAGTTTATAAAATCAAAAGAAATGACTTCATTGAGAGATTATTTGCTTTACATTGTTTGGTAAATGGCAAAGACTTTAATCATTTACTTATTCACGCTGAAGTACGTTCGTCATAAAATAGTGCATGTTTAAATCAATTTGATGCTCTCTTTAATTCATTGTTGGAATTCCTGTAAAGCAAAGACAATGATTTGCGACACAATTAACCTGAAATAATGATTATGAATTATTTATTTGCCAAATTTAACGAAGCTAATTTGAAACAACAAGGTAACCAATTTAATTTAATCAAAACTAAAAGTGTCATATCTGTGCTTGTTGCAAAACCTTTTCTGTAAAAACAAAGCTTGGGAAGAGGAGAATATTTTCAGTTTCGTTGTTTGTTGTTTTTTTTTGAAATTGCTAAATAGAGATAAAGATTTATTGGTTCACTGTCAACGCTTAACGACTCTTCGTGCAAACCTGAACCATAATTTTGAGGATATTTTTCTCTTGGATATTCCCGACAGGCAGTTGAGTCCTTTTGCACATGGCAAATACATATGAATCCATACTAACACAGAAGCTCTTATAGAAATATCCCCAAATTAGAAACTTAAACCCATGTTTGAACAAGGATACCACAAATTCTGGTTACAAAAACAGATCCCAATTTTATATTCTGCATTATGGGTTATTGTACAGAAATTTTTTACTGCTTTCCCGTCTTCACGTCAATATAGTGTCGTTTTGAACCTCATCACACACAAAAAAAACACGTAAAAACATAGTTTTTGAATATAAATCCCTTCTATATGAGGCAGAACTTAAAGTATTGATTATGTTCGAACGCGACAAACATTTACAGCCTGAAACTGAGTGAATTCCCCCTAGTTAGAACACGAGATGTGGTCATCGATGGCTTGCGTGAAGTCAAGTGACCCGTAAAATGTAAACAATAGCGACTGCTACATATAGTTTTATATAGATAAACTAAAAATGTATAAATGTAATTACGGTACATTCGATCGATCTGAAAATTTGATACGATGCATTGTTAGGGGACACAAGTCTATGTGCCAAATTTCAGTTCGATGGCATCACGAGAAGTGGGTCATTTTTTACTTTTGTTTTTCCACTCGACCGACGTACGAAGAGATGACGACAGACAAGATTTCGATGTTAATAAAAGGGATTTAAAAATAGAAACCGGCTAGAAATTAGGGCTGAATTTGTCGTTGCTATTCGCAAACATTGATTCAGACATAAATAAACTCATAAAATATAATAACGTTCATCCAAGTCATTGTTTAAATTTTATTTTAAACAAAAGTTATAATTTTATAAAATACTTCATCTTTTTTTTCTGTACTATGCATTTATGTAATTTTTTCACTTGGGGGTCCGTGGACAAGTTTTGACTATAAAAGGGGTCCATGGATCAAAAAAGTTTGGGAACTACTGCTATAAATCAAACGTTGCCAAACTGCGGCTCGCAAGCCTCGTGCAGCTCTTCTGGCTTAACATTGCAGCTCGCGTACACTTTATGAAAGATATGTTACTAGTATTACTGGAACATTTTCAAGCCAGGTTTAATGACCCATAATGCTTCAAAGTGGCTCTAAACAATTTTATATTTTACACTAACCATCAGTTACTACAAATGTGGCCACCCCTGCCATAACATATGTATTTCAATGTAAATTTCGTCTGTGCAATTCTGAAGAAGTGTATTTTGCGAAATCCTTATATAGATATTAAAGAACTGAATATTTCAAAGCTGTAAAAGCTTGCTATGCTTAGTTTATGTTATATTAAACGAACATTTTCTGGAACATTTATTATTTTCTTTAAAAAAATGTTGTTAGGAATATGTAATAAATGAAGTTAATATTTCTTAATAAATTTTAAAATGATGGTCAATTTGAAATTCCGACATGTAATTGCCTGTAATTTAATTTGGATGAGGTTGAAGGTGCATGGGCTGGGGAAGGACATAATTTGTCAAAATAAAATAACACTAAGATAGCTGTTTTTAAAGAGCATTGTCTGTTCTGTTTATAATTTATTAGCTTAGTATGAGAATTAATTAACAGGAATTTATTTGTTAAAGTCATTTTTTTTTACTTCAGTTATATGTGTCGTTGAGTACCTTGTAATCATAAAACACTATTTTGGTGTGAATGCTATGAAAATTAAACATTGTTAATAATCTCAGAATTATTAAAACATGAAAATGGCTGAAGAGAGTGATGATTTTCTTTTTATTTGATATTCAGACTAAGTGAATGGACTTTAAAATTTGAATATCAGCTTACGCAATATTGTTAACGTCACTGGGATTGCATAAGATAATACATGTGACCCGATTGTCTTAATGAATTCCCAGGTAGTATTCTCCTTGGCCTCAACATACTCCGTTTGGACTTTATCAGTTTCTGTCTTTAGATCTTTAGCCATACTGTCCAGTTTGTCCTGTCTCTCTCTGTCTTCCCGCTCTATCTCTTGGATTTTTCGCTCTAGTTCTTCGTGTTGCTTATCCATTTTTTCTTTATTATACCGGTCTCTCTCAGCTTTCAGTTCGTCTAGTTTTCTCATCTGTTCCTCTCTCATTTCTTGTATCTGTTTGGCCATCTCGGCACTTGATATTCGATCCGCGACGCATTGCAGAATATTCTGACTGTTTTTAATCAATCCTCCGAGGACTCCTGAGTTTTTGTCCTGATCCTTAATTTGACGGCATAAAGCTTCCGCTCTTGATTTCAGCACTTTCAACAGCTCTAGTTGTTTCTCCGGATCAGTCAGCTGAACGTCTCCCAGCAGCTGCAGTATCAGGCCGGCCTCTCTCATGGTCTCCTCTTCGATCATGGGCATCTTAGCCTCTAGCTTGATCTTGTCCCGTTTGTGCTGGGCCATTTTAAAATGGTCATCCGTGTACCTGAGTCCCAGACGCTCAGCTGGTCTACAGACGTTATCAGATGGTCCACCTGTGCCCTCATTTTCGCTTCGTCTTTGCATCTATTGTCAAAGAATACAATTCTGCCACGGCATTCTTCTAACAGAACCTTAAAAGCGCCCTCTTGCACGGCCACCCAGTCAGAGATGGAATCTATTTTGCTCTCTTCCGGATCAAAGCTGTCGCAACATGTCAGTATGAGGATGCAGAATTTCTGAACAAACTCTTCACCAAAAATTTGCTTCAGCACGTAGATGGTCTGAACGTCTTCTTTAGTGAATCGTACACCGAAACGAACGACCAGAAGAATCGCATGGTAGCCTTCAGGATTAGCTGCTATGGCGTCATTCATGGCTTCAATGACGAGGGTCAAGGCGTCCTCCGTGGAGAGGTCAGTGTCTCCAACACCTGGACAATCCACGACTTTGATGATTCGACCATTATGGTCCGAGTAATCGAACTGGACCTTCTTTGTAATCGATGTTGTGCACGAGGCACTTTTGAAACATCTTCTGCCGAGAATCGTGTTCCCTGTAGCACTTTTACCGTTTCCTGTCTTCCCAATGAGAAGTAGGTCTATGCATGCTCTAGCTTGGCTCATTTCAACAGCTAAGTTAAGGAATAGAACATATAAACATTTTGAAAGGCAATAATATGTTAAAATGTTTTAATGGTCTAGTTCAGTGATGGCGAACCCATGGCACGCATGCCACAGTCAGCACGCAGAACCTTATCAGCCGACCTGCGACTAAAATATTACTTCCTTAAACCAGCTAAGCCAAACACCTATTTTTGGGTTACATTGAGGTGTTGGCACTTTGCTATAAATAAGTGGGTTTTGGGTTGAATTTTGGGCACGCGGCCCCAAAAAGGTACGCCACCACCGATCTAGTTTCATATAGAAGAAATTACATTTTTTGTCTTTTCAATGATAAATTTTATATTTATAAAAAATTCAATTGAATAATTTTCTATGTTATAATCAAGGTCATTGATGACATCACTGACAAGGTTCTTGATGTCATGACTTACAAGGATCTTGAGTTCATGACTGTTGTTTTCCTTAATGTTATGACTGTCACGGTAACACGTCATGAAAGATTTTTATGATTATATTTTGTTTAGCCCTGTCTTAGACCAACTATATTTTTTAGTTATGCGTTTTAATGCTATCAATTTTTTTCTCTCAAAAATTTCAAGGAGAATTTCGCATCACACTTTCTTAGAGATCAAATAAAAATAAAACCTAAACTTTAAGTTGTAGACTTTTAGAAAAAAAGCACACAAAATTGTGTTCACCCGCCATCGAAATCACAAGGAAATAATGTGGGCTATGGCTTTATGTCAAATATCAGGAGATTTTCTGTCAATTTAAAAATATTTAATGTAAACTGAACTGTTTACTTGAAGATTTTATGTAAAAAGGGTGTTCCCAATAAGTTAATAACCGTGTCAAAAATAGTATTTGGGGTTTTGTTTTAGTTTGGCTGTGCAGGTAAATTTTAGAGTAGACTTACATTCTATTCAACTATTAGGTTGTCTTGAGCCCAGTACGTCCCATTACACCCCGAGTCATTGACTCAGTGCTCTGTAAAAATATATTTATTTTTTATAAATTCATACTTTATTGTTTTTCCATATACAACTAAACATTTCTAGGTGTATTAAGTTCCTGTATGCCAGTAACAAATGATGTTTTCTCTGTCTCTTCTATTGTGAACACGTGTGTGCATATATTTTCCGACTTTGTGTGTGTGTGTTCTATTACATGTTTTTCTTCTCTTTCTTAGGTAGAGTTCTCAATTTAACGTATCTCCGAAGCTCTACTGTTGTGTGCTACAACTCTCATTGCATGTGTTTACTTGTGTCTATCCTCTACCAAAATAATATATCTCCGAAGCTCTAGCAGAGTATGCGATACACAATAATATGGTGAGATCACGCATTTGTATGTCTTCAGGTGGCTAGTTCTTTATTTATTTATTGTGTATTATAAGATATTCATTAAATTTATGTTTATACATCGGAAAATAGGATTTTTCCCCTACTACCTGAAGCCACTATTTAAGATACGGATGTTTCAAACTGAATGCCTTTATAAATACATGTGTTACTATGTTTATGTAAAGCACGATTGTCTAAGTGGTAGCGCACTGGACTATCGATCCGAGGCAGATCCCGAGTCGCGGGTTCGAGCCCAGGTACTGGTAATGACCCCTGGGGCATTGTGCTGGCCACACATTACCCTGCTCGTTAGTGGTATCTAAAAACTTGTGAACGCAACATCACTTGCCCCATAGTCCGTCATGGACATTGAAAGAGGGTCATAGCAGGTGTACCACGATGCATAAGTTCTCAAACTATTATTATTATTATGAAAACATGGAATATTTTTAATGAGACGCCTATATCATGTTATATTGTATGTGTGGGTACAGCTAAGGCGTCCCGTCAATGTGACATCAGTACCGCTTGACCCAGATTACCTGTATGATATATCTGACCTTTTTTAAAGAACTTTTAACATTTTAAAAATACCAGTTGGCAACTAATATTTCAGTAAAAGAATCTCACTCACCCTTCAGTGCACAAGAACGTCTGGTTAGGCTCCTGTGTAGTGCTTCCCGTGTCTAGAGAGGGATCGTAACAAACAATCAAGTCAACTAGGCTATTAAAGGTTTGTAATACAATGCTCTGACTTGTGCTACAGGTATCTGGGAGCTGGTGGCATAGACCGCGCGGCTGCTGTCAGATAACAAAGAAAAGGCTTTGAACGGGAATCACCGATATAACACACGTAATTTATGATTTTCGAGGGAAACACTGATAGTAAGAATATGCAAATCATGCATTGGGTTCGTAGTTGAAATATTTCCGGATTTCGGGGCATAGTTAAATATAGATGGCAGTCTGGGTTTTTCTTTCAACTAATACACGTTACTTTGTTTGTTTTTAGCACACACGTAAAGGGATGCTAAATTTCTAGAAATAAGAGATAATTAAGAATAATTGTACTATAATCTACTATCCTTTAGTGTTCACCGTAACATTGCAATATGTATCACCAGAACCCAAAATGCAATATATATATATTAGATGACTTTTATTTGCAGATAAAACATTACAACTTTTGAAAACTGTTGTTAACATGTGCTTAATGAAGTGTTGTAGAACTTATTCTAAATTTCTTTAAAAACAAAGGCTAAAAAGTGAGTTGTATAAATTTAAATGAAGATTGTTGTTTTTAGTCTACACAGATGTCCGAACATGTGTCGGTCCTTGTTTAGGCCTTTCAGACAACTGATTTTAATCAACGCGTACCTTTAATGACGTTTACAGTAGACAACGAGTATTAAAAGAGACATCTATAACATACGTCCTACTCCGATAGGAAAGGCGGGTTTTAGACAGGGTATCTGTGCAAGAGGGCGCTTTTAAGGTTCTATTAGTAGATTGGGATCACTTTGTCATTCATATATACTCGTATTGCAGGAAATTTTGAAGCTAAATTATTGATTCCAGTAATAACTAAGGTAATTCTTAAACTACACCATGCATCAATGATGTGGGATTTAAGCTAGGGGTTGTAAAAAAAGAATACGTTAAGACTGTTGAAATAAATGTGACATAATTAATTGATAAACCGGTATTCATGACTTGTTTCAAGTATGAAGGATCCGAAATTAGTGACAATCTGTCACTTGGCTTGTGTGTTGGATCAGGGCCCACGAGCATAGAGGCGCATTGGGAATATGTTTATTTATATATATAATGTATAATTATTTTTTAGTCATGGGGGGCGCACTCTTACTTTGCCCTGGGGCCCAACACTATTTCCTTGCCCGGAGGCCCAAAATGGTGTAAAGACGGCTCTGTGTGGGATGGGGTTCAACTGTCACAACTAACGTAAAGTACATTATGGAAAGAACAATATACTGACAGAAAGGGTCAAAATAGATATAATATTTCCTCTCTGTGTAATGGGATTAAAGCTATTTCAAAATGGTTAGAGATACATTTGTACTTGGTAGAATATTTGTTAAAGATTTAATTAATTTAGTTTTGAATGTCTCATTTCTTATTCTTATTTTATTTACTGTTTCCTAATAAGTGACTATATCTATAATATGATAGTATAGCGTAGTTCAGTCTGAGATAGACGATAGATTTATCTTCTTAGATTGCAACTCTTGGTGTGGCTGGAGAGACCAATCCTAAAGTGGCAGTCGGTATTGCATGTGTCATATAAATTGGTGATACTTAAGAAATTGAAGGACATGAAGATAACTAATAAAGCAATATTAAAAGATAGAATCAGATGTGAATGATAAATGGTAGAGTAAACAACCCGTAAAAACAAAGTTTTTGACAATAAATCCCTTATATTTGAGACACAACTAAAAGTATTGATTATGTTAATATAATACGCACCACACGACAGACTAGCATAATATTAAAAGATCGGGAAAATATTAAAAAAGTATTTTCAATGTAATACACACAACACCGCGCGACAGGAAAATATTTAAAAAGTACGTTAAATATAATATATAACGCGCGACAGTCTAGTACAAACTTGTACATGCTAGATAATCTATAAATTCATTAATTTAATTACGATGAATCGATCGATCTGAAATTTTGATAGGATGCATTGTTAGGTGACAGAAGTCTATGTGCAAAATTTCAGCTCGATAGGATCACGGCAAGTGGATCATTTTTAAATTCCTTATATTAACTTCACCGGCGTCTCTGTCATCATCTCTCTCTGTCTTGGGCTCGGCGGGCGGAAAAACAGAAGTCGAAAATGACCCACTTCCATGATCCGATCGAACTGAAATTTGGCACACGGACCCGTCTACCTAACAATGCATCGTATCAAAATTTCAGATCGATCGAACGAACCGTAATTAAATTAATGCATTTTTAGTTTATCCTTATATGAGGTATGTAATTTAAATTCACGATTTGTTATTGTTTTTTTGCCACGTGAAAGTTTGAGCATTGAGGCGACCCAACGAAACGACGGTGCGCTTTTGTTTACATTTTACGTGTCACTCTGAGCTCGGTCAAGCGAATCGGTGACCAGACTTTTCCCCACTCCCCCCACCCACCCCTCCCCCACCCCACCCACCCCTCCCCCCACCCCTCCCCCCCCCCACCCACCCCTCCCCCCACCCCTCCCCCCCCCACCCCACCCACCCCTTCCCCCCCACTAGGGTTATGATGCAAAGTTGAGTTAAGACAGATTCAGTCTGTAAATGTTTGAAAATAATTAATACTGTTAGTTATGTCTCATATATAAGGGATTTATAGTCAAAAACTTTGTTTTTACGGGTTTGTTTTATTAAATTCCTTATATTAACTTCACCGGCGTCTCTGTCATCATCTCTCTCTGTCTTGGGCGGGCGGGCGGAAAAACACAAGTCAAAAATGACCCACTTCCCGTAATTCGATCGAGTTGAAATTCGGCTCACGGACCCGTCTCACCTAACAATGCATTGTATCAAAATTTTATATCGATCGAACGAAATGTAAATAAATTAATGCATTTTTAGTTTATCCTTTTATAACGTATGTAATTCAAATTCACTGTTTGTTATTGTTTTTTTCCACGTGAAAGTTTGAGTTGACGCGAGGGGAAAAGTCTGGTCACCGATTCGCTTGACCGAGCTCAGAGTGACATGTAAAATGTAAACCAAAGCGCCCCGTCGCTTCGTTGGGTCGCCTCAATGCGTCAGCTCAAAAATTTCACGTGGGAAAAAAACAATAACAAACCGTGAATTTAAATTACATACCTCATATAAGGATAAACTAAAAATGCATTAATTTAATTACGGTACGTTCGATCTATCTGAAATTTTGATACGATGCATTGTTAGGTTAGACAGGTCCGTGTGCCAAATTTCAGTTTGATCGGATCATGGGAAGTGGGTCATTTTTGACTGTTTTTCCGCCCACCCAAGACAGAGAGAGAGACGCCGGTGAAGTTAATATAAAGGATTTAAAAAGTATTTAATAACACACATTTTGTTCAAGATTAAATGGGTCATAGTACGTACCAAAATAAACTGCTATTTAGGATATTAAAATATCTGAACTCCTGTAACTGGACTATAGTATGTACTACACGTATTCAGCCGAAACATAGTTTGTAACAAGTTTGGCTACAAATTGTAACCATCTAACTTAAATGGTGTTATTACTAAACCAACGCATGTGTAGTATATGTCAGTGATAGCGAACCAATGGCACGCGTGCCACAGTCGGCACGCAGAGCCTCATCAGCCGCACGTGACTACAATATTAATGCTTAAACCAAACCAGCTAAGCCAAAACCCCATTTTCGGGTTTCATTGGTGTGTTGGCAATTTGCAATAAATAATTTGGTTTTGGTTGAATTTGGGGCACGCCGCCCCCAAAAAGGTTCGCCACCTTTCGTATATGTAATAAAATAATACCAGAATGAATTGGTAATATCAAACCAAACAAAAAAAAACAGCTATAAATGACACAGTTATTCAAATCAAAATATATTTCATATTTACCAGAATCTATTGATTTGTCTCAAAAAATGTAAGTTTATTTGTAATGATATTATTATTGCCTTTAATTTAAATTTTCAATAATTTGTTTTCTAATTTCTTTCATCATAAAGACAATTTCATTATTGAAATAAAAGAAACAATTAAATTAGGGCTGCGGAAATTAACGATTAATTTATCGATTGATCGTTAAAAAATTTTAACGATTAATTGTTTTTAACGATTAATCGACCCATCACTTACAAAATGAACTGTAAGACAAAAAGTAAAATATTTTGTCCGATAAATATAAACTAATTTCCGGACGATTACACGAACATTTTGGTTTTAAACTATTGACTGACGTGACTGTTCACAATATTAAAAAGTTTATTGTGTTCATTGAGAGAAATATTTTGCCTACCATGCAATGTTCCCTCTGAGTCTAAGCTTCGTTGGTCCGTGTGCAAAGTTAAAAAAAAACAACTCGTGTGCAAAGTTGCACAACGTCCATTTTTGTGTGCAATATTTTACAAAATTTGCTGTGCGGTGATTCTAAACTCCTGCGTGTCGTCGGTCAAATATCTGCGCAGCCGCGCTGCTTAAAAGGAACATTTCTACCATGATTTTTACACTTGGCTACACAATACCTGCAAACCAAACATCCACTACAGTATCAGAAACTTCAGCTGAGACAATCTAAAGCTATGTGAACGATTATGCAGTTCGGCCGGATATATTGTCAATAAGACCCGCTCATCACTTAAACCCAATTAATGTCAACTGCTTCAGTCTGTAAATGTTGCGTTTAAACATAATCACTACTTTTAGTTATGTCTCATATATAAGGGATTTAAGGGTCAAAAACTTTATGTTACATCTATTTATTAAGTTGAATTCCTTAAAGAGGCTCAGCAACTCACGGCACAGCAAGCAGACTACTTTGTTGCCAACGCTCGTGAAGCAGTATTTAGCGGTCCAGTTGTCATTTTTTTAAAAACGACATTCGTTCTCAATCTTTCATTTTTGGCAACATTTATTGTTTAATCAACGTCTATTCACTTTTAAATTACAATTTTTACAATTCCGCCAATATGTAAATCGTAAACAAAAGCCACTCCCGGTTGAGCTGAAATGCAGATTCCAATAAGGATGTAAACAATAAATGACTAATGATCAATAATCAATTTTGGAGCCATAACACCCATTTAATATCCTTAGATTCAAATAAAATACTCGGAATAAAGTTTTAAAAAATATAGTGAAAATTCTAAAAAAAGAAAATTTACATCGACATAAGATCACAACATGTACATGCCTACGGGCCGCATAATATACTCTGGTGGGCCGCATGCGGCCCGCGGGCCGTAGTTTGCCCACCCCTGGTATAAAATATTTATTAGAAACTTATAAGAAATGTGATTATTTTTTTTAAAATACTTAAAGTGTTGACTCTACACCAAAACAAACTCCCCACAATGCAACCTTTTACTGCAGTTAACTATAAAGAACATTTTACTAAAATATCCCCAAGTGTTTTATTTTTTAAACATGACTTATTGTGCATATCCTATTAGTAAACCTTACTTGATAACTGACAGGTTTATCACATACATTATGTAAAAAGTATTACCTTATCTTAACAACCACCTCACACACTACGATCCATCCCCAAAATATAATCAAAATATTTTGTAACTCATTTTCTGTTACTGCGCAAAAACGATATTATCTTCCCTCAGCCATAAATCTAGGCGTTAAATAGTAATTATGACGTCATTGTATGATTCTCCTGGTTACTTTCAGTTCAGTGACTAATATCTAACACTTCTTATTCCTTTCGATCGGCCTTTGATCTACCACTAATTATAATAGAATTTATTATTATTGTACTTTATGTGGAAAAGATAAGTTGTGTTACAAATTCCTATTTAATTTCCCTCGTTTCTACCAAATCACTATTTTTTAATCAACTGCGGCCTTACAGGTTTACGAGATCCACCATTCCCTTGAGTGGGTGCCACGTGTGATGACTTATTTAATATACAATTTTATAGACCAGTTCAAAGGAAGGCCGTTTAAAACATGTCCAAGTTCAAGTTACTGGATTTTTAAAACAATAAAGTGTGTTTTCCTTTGATTTTTTTCATAGAACATAAAGGATTTTTCTAAAATTATATTCTTAATTCTTGATTTAAAATTAAGGGTTACCGGATTTCGGCTCTGGCTCCGGCTAATGCGGAATCCGGCCATTTTTACAAATCCAGCTCCGACACCATCCAGATTTCACTTCATATATCCAGCAAAATCCGCCTACGGCCGGATTTAACAAAAATTCAATCCGGTACGCCCCTGTTTAATATTAATACTTCAAAGTTTCTTAAACATATGTCCGGTTGTTCAAAAATTCGTTGCGTATTTTATTGATTCCATGTGCTTGTTTTTTTTTAAATTAATATATTTTTTTAAAATCCTTTAAATCCTTTAGAGATCTTTCTTTCTGCGTTTCTTGGTCCTGTCCGCTTCTGATTCTCTATCATCTTTTGAGTATTCATCATCTCGAGGTACGTTACTTTTAGAAGTAGAACATAAGAAGAAATATTTTTAGGGTTCAATACAAACATTGATACTCAGCTACTCTTACATGAACAAGATGTATTTGCAAAACAATTACTAAAGTCATGTAAGAATTCACTTAGTTACTTATTTACTTTATTTCATTTTGTATATTAAAAGTGAAACTATGAAAAAGAAAAGGCAAACATTTAAGATAAAACCAAGATGAAATGCAAATGATCTAAGACAAGTTCGAATATATTTCTGTAATTTTTATATAATTTCCAATACTTAAAAAAAATAGTTTTACTTACGCTATTCTAGGTTGATCATATCTAAATATAATCTGTCTCACATAATTATAGAAATAGGACAAGAAGTTTTTCACAGCACCAATGACATCACCTATCATCCCGCTGCTACTGTATTTCTGTATTTCATTTTTTCGTGGAGGATTTTTGACATAGTTGATCTCATTTTGAATATTTTCAATTACATTCTGGATTGCAGTAATCAAATCATTGAGGACACCTGTATCGTTGTCTTCAGCTTCTATTTCTTCTAACAGTTTGTCTAATATAGTTCGAAGGTCATACAGTTGATTTATTTGTTTCCTTCCTTTATCTGACTTAAAATTTTCAAGTTTGTTAATGATCCTGTCAAGCTCTTTCCTAACTTCCAACTCAATCTCAGAAAGTTTGGCTTCAACTGCGTATTTGTTACGTTGATATCTGGCAAGTTCAAAGTGATCAGAACTGTACCTAGAATTGATAACACTGAGCCGGTCAACGATTTTTATCAAACGGTCAACTTGGGTCGTTCTCTTTGATCCTTTACTTTTGTTGTCAAACAAAACAACACGACCTTCCAATTCGTTCATCATCTCATTAAGAACACCATCTTGTGTATTTATCCACTCTGAGAATGATTTACCATCATTATCCTCGGGATCGTACATGTCTCCAAATGTAACGATGAGTACCCCGTATCTTGAGAAGTATTCTTCACCAAAACAATTTATCAGAGCGTAAAAGGTTTGTTTGTCTTCATCGGTAAGTCGTACGCCATATCGAACAACATAGAGAAATGCGTGGTAGCCTTGAGGACTGCGACTCATGGCCTGATCCATGAAATCAAAGTATACTGACAGGTAGTCGGTAGGTTTTAGATTAGTGTCTACAAAACCAGGAGTATCAACAACTGTCAGTTTTCTACCATCGCTATGGGAATTAGTCTTAAGTTTGATGTCTGTAGTTAGGGAACTAACATCTGATGACGTCTCAAACACTTTTTTACCTAAAATTGTATTTCCCGTTGCACTTTTTCCACTTCCGGTGTTTCCAACAAGCAGTAAATGTAAATCACCTTTCCTTCCATCCGTTAAAATCGGGTGTAACAGCAAAAGAAGACACGAGATTATCTCAAAGAACCAAATGTTTTCTGTCAACATGGTGTCTTCTGATTCTGGAATCACTGTCATAAGATCAGAAAAAACGTATTCAAAATAATTTAAGGACACATCATGTTTATTCAAACAATGCATATATTATTTTAAAGAGAAATGAACCGGAGATGTCTATTTTAAAATTTCTTTAAATTTCATTTACAATATATGCCTATCATAACAATGTTTGGATATTAAAATTATTTTTCATATCTTAATTGGAGCATACATTTTTTCTGTGTTTTTGTGTGATTGCTTAAACACATTTAAAACTATTTGAAGTGTTCGTTCATAATATTATAGAAACTTCATAAAATAATTCACCAGTCACATTGATTACTTCTTAATATAAAGTAAAGACTATTTGATTTCTCATGTTGGAAAGGACCAAAAATGATTCTATATATAATGAATAACTCCAAATGCTAATAGCTTGCTTCTCTATCTGAAATTGTATCTCATGAACTGTCCATACAATAAAGAGGTATTACAATAGGGAAACTAAACATATTTGCGCATGAATATTTCTTTTATCTGCTTGATTTCGATAGAGACAAAAATTCAACTGCTTTTGAGACTGGGAACACTCTTTAAAATAAAATGCACATATGCATTTTATTTACAGATTCCATTCCATAACAGATCAAGGGTGAATAAAGATTACATAGAATATTGAACTGGAGAATTCTAAAGAATTTCTTTTAGTGACAAGTTACATGACGCACAATATCAGCACGGGTTCTATGCTATAGCAGACAGTCTGCGTGAAAAGTCAGTGTATTTTTTAAAAGTAAAATAGCAAATTGACTTCTACTTTTCAAAGAAATAAACAGCACCTTTAATATGTCTAAAACGTACCCATTGTCCTTCATGCGCAGGTAAATGTTTCTTAGTGTAAAAGAGGAACGAGCAAGAAATGCTTGATTGAATTAGTAAAGAATGAGGAGGAGAAACAATGCAAAGGAAGAGAAAAAAGTTTGGAACAAAGATATTGAGGTCACACATAAAATATATTAATCGTTTTATCAGAGCTATATAACGTGTATTCAGAGAAAAAGATTCAATAACACGAACTTCTAACTCTTGCTTTTGAAACTATTCACCCAAGTCATTCTTTTACTTTACCCACATATTTTTTTTCCCTTTCATTTAAAAGTGACTTGATAACTGATATAGAACTGAAATTGAACATCTGAAATGGCTATGATTGTGTTCTGGGCTTTTTTCTGGGTTTTTTTCCTTCTATTTTTACCTTCCAATTAATACTGTATTTTCCCGATTTTAAAAAAATAGTATTGAATTGGCGCCAAGTGTGTGTGTCCTTCACTGATTATAATTCAAATGGGCTTCGCCATTTGAGTTGAGGTTACGATTAGACCTTAAAATTATCAGTCAGATCTTGTGTTACGTTTTTAATTAAGTAGTATGTTGAGTTGAGCGTTTAGGTGAGAATTAAGTCAAGAGTTGAGTCATGTGTTTGGGTGATAATTAAGTCTTGTGCTGAGGTGAGAATTGAGTCAAAAGTTGAGTCATATGTTGAGGTGAGAATTAAGTCGTGTGTTGAGGTGAGAATTAAGTCGTGTGTTGAGGTGAGAATTAAGTCGTATGTTGACGTGAGAAATGAGTCGTGTGTAGAGGTAAGAAATTAGTCGTGTGTAGTGGTGAGAAATGAGTCGTGTGTAGAGGTGAGAAATGGGTCATCTGTTGGGGTGAGAAATGAGTCGTGTGTAGAGGTGAGAAATGAGTCATGTGTTGGGGTGAGAAATGAGTCGTGTGTAGAGGTGAGAAATGAGTCATGTGTTGGGGTGAGAAATGAGTCGTGTGTTGAGGTGAGAAATGAGTCGTGTGTT
This sequence comes from Ampullaceana balthica, assembly GCA_944989445.1. NCBI lineage: Eukaryota > Metazoa > Mollusca > Gastropoda > Lymnaeidae > Ampullaceana > Ampullaceana balthica. The sequence continues at coordinate 135,165 of CALYLW010001696.1, read as the reverse complement.
GGGGTGAGAATTAAATGGTGTGTTCAGGTGAGAATTGAATGGTGTGTTGGGGGTAAGAATTGAATGGTTTGTTGGGGGTGAGAATTAATGGTGTGTTCGGGTTGAGAATTGAATGGTGTGTTGAGGTGAGAATTGAATGGTGTGTTAGGGTGAGAATTGAATGGTGTGTTGGGGTGAGAATTGAATGGTGTTTTGTGGTAAGAATTGAATGGTGTATTGAGGTGAGAATTGAATGGTGTGTTGTGGTAAGAATTGAATGGTGTATTGGGGGTTAGAATTGAATGGTGTGTTGAGGTGAGAATTGAATGGTGTGTTGGGGTGAGAATTGAATGGTGTATTGTGGTGAGAATTGAGTGGTGTGTTGAGGTGAGAATTATATGGTGTGTTGGGGTGAGAATTGAATGGTGTGTTGAGGTGAGAATTGAATGGTGTGTTGGGGTGAGAAATGAGGAGAGAATTGAGTCGTGTGTCGAGGGGAGAATTGAGTTGTGTGTTGAGGTGAGAATTGAATTATGTGTTGAGGTGAGAATTAAGTCGTGTTTTTGAGTGATAATTGAGTCGTGTGTTGGGGAGAAATGTGAGTGGTGTGCTGAGGTGAGAATCGAGTCGAGAAATGATTCGTGTGTTGAGGTGGGAAATGAGTCGTGTGCGAGAGTGAGAATTGAGTTGAGAGGAGTTGAGTCATGTGTTGAGACGAGAACTCGGTCGAGATTTTCTTTCACAAATAACTGCCGTTGTATTCAATTTTACCCTATTCCAATAATTAATGTAACATTCTTTCCAATTGAAAGGATTCATTACAGGGGTGCACATTATACTCTCTACAAACAGATAGTTTCTCTGCGTGTTACTTCAAGATGGATAAAAATTAAATTGAACACGATTCGCCAATGGAATTACCTAAAGTTTATAAAAATAAATCATGTATAAATATTGATAATGCCTGTATTTATTTGGAGTGAAACAAATTATTCTTGTAACAAGTCTATTTTATTCAACCATTGCATATTCTCTGCATCTGATATACATATCAGTTTAGCGAATATTTTAAAGGAAACAAAAACACAAATTGTAATCAGCATTTGTTATTGGTAAAAACGTTGAAACTCTATCTTAAATGATAACGTTATCTTGGCCTTCTAGTTACACGTACTGATTTATAATGAATATACTACACTTACATGTGACCATTCTTAACGTTGATTCCCCCCTGATATATGATACGCCTATACACTTTACTAGATACGACTGTACCCACGGTAAAGACAAACACTGCAATAATATCAGTGGCCTAAGATGTAATTTGGTATCAAATAAAAGCAAAGCAATCATCCTAAAACAAAGTAACACTATCATAATATGAAGTTTTGTATTTAAAATCTTTTAATGGAACTGAAACTTTGGGAAGGTGAAAAAGATTTGAGCTAGTCAGACAAAATGAATAATACAGTCTTTAAGACGGTCTTTAGATGAATTGAAAATAAAAAAGAAAAAGAATGTACGAAAAAAAGCCAAAAAAGAAATAAAACAAAGGAAATGATCGAGTAAAAAAGAAGAAATGATTTAATTGAAATTTATCATACCTTTAAAGTTCCAAACATATATTATTCGTCCACACTAACAACACGATTTGCCAGAGTGGCTGTCACACTTAACTGCACACATACCTTGTGGGGGAACTGAAGCAGAACACATCTTATTTCAAGGAAATGAAATCAGTCAGGTATTTACAGAAAGGAGGAGGGAGACACTACGTGAATATGTGGGTTATTCAAAATGTTTTCAATTGCATGGGTAACGTTAACCTAATTTGAACTCTAGTGCCTTGACCTTGACCTCATTGGCATATCATCATCATCATCAGTGCCATGACCGTTGTAGTCGTTTGGGAGGGGGGGCGCATGAACAAATCAACAGACAACGATCTCCATATTTGCCTATCTATAGCGGCGGCTAAAAATAATTCAACACCAGCTCTGTCCATTCCTTTACGTTGTCAAGCCAACGTTTTATGCTGTCGACCTCTTCGCCGGTCCCCTTCTACGGTCTACCGTGCCTTGAATGGTAATTTTTGCCAGGGTGTCATGTCGCAGTACATGGCCAAATCATGCCATCTTACGTCTCTTAATTGTTGTTATTATGGTTTCTTGACGACCCGCAACGAGAGCACTGTATAGCCTGAGCTTTGTTGGAAGGCTAATGTTTTTCCTATTACATATTTTAATTATTTTCGTCATTGCTGCCATTTCTGCCATTGCCGATCAAATTCTATCTCGAATTGTAACTTCACAGGTACCATCCCTTGGAGTGTAAAAAGGGGATGCATAATTAATTAGTCTTAAAGGCTGCTATTGCCTTACTCATTTCGTACATTATTAAAGTTCGTGACAGTGGTCATGTTTAATTATTGAACCCGTTGAATTGTTTTAGTTTGTGATTAACACTTTTTCCATTTTCAAAAACAACAATGAAAACACATATTGATAAGAGTACCTTTTTATATGACACGTTAATGAGGGAGAGGGAGGGTGTAACATCTTTGTGATGTTTTACTTATTAATATATCTTGTAGGCGTTCTCTCAATACATAACCTTGCATACAATAATCCTCTGAAGAACTGGTTTCAATAAAACAACTTTAATATCCACACTATGTACAGAACATATATAATTTAAGGTTATACAACGTGGAGTCCTCAAACACACGTCCGCCATTAAACACGGAATTCTGACAACTCTCTCCTAATAATCTCGAACCCTCTCCCGCGCTTTCACTCATGCGACCTCTCCGTCATCAAACTCGATATTCACTCATGACATTCAACCCATCCTTGATCATAATCTCTATGTCTGGATCTATGATTATATTTTTCTCTCCAAGCGTGTCTACGTTTGTTTTCAAAGTGATCTTGTCTTTATTTTTCTTATGTTTTCTTTCTTATAGGGCTGCCATTAGGGGACACCCTATTTGGTTGTCCTTTATTGTGGTAACACTGCCTTGCCATATATCATGGCTTGCTGCAAAGATATCTTGTCTCTTATACATTTCCACATTTGGATGAGAGTCTTTCAATGTGCGAAATGCATTTGTTAGCTCTGCTTGAGTACGAACTTTCTTATCAGTTAAATATGTGAATAGAGCTGATGTTGCATTTTCTAAAAACTTGTCATTTGATACCATGTCTAGTATGGCCTTTGGATTGCTAGTATCTATTGCTGTCAGTTCCAGCTATTTTGTTAATTTAACTTGTGCTTCATGTAATATGATCTGTGGATCTTTGTCCATCTTGATTCTCATTTCATGAAATTCTTTTCTATAATCATTTTCTGACTTTACGAAATGAAATAGAAGTGCCTTTTTGACATTTTTATATATGTTTTTTTCTTCTTTGGCTATACTGTTGTAAGCTTCAAATGCTTCTCCTGTTAGTTGAGTCATCAGTTGTGCTAGCCAATCTTCTTCATTATAACTTTAATGGCCATTGTGGATTCAAAATAATCCAGATAAACATGTTGTTTTTTTCTTTCTGGCTATCATATTTTCTAAGTTTGATAGTGTCCTTCGGTGCTGACTTTCAATTTGTGTCATTACCAGGATTGTGGCCTCTACTCTCTAAATCAATTGGTAGTTTTAAGTTGTCATTTTTAAGTTGTTCAAGTGCTCTTCTTGCAGCTCTTTCTTCTCTTTAAATTTTTTGTTTTTGTCTCTCTTTTTCATCAGCAATTTTATGCCTCTCTTCTTCTCTGGCTATTTTTAGCTTCTCTTCTTCTTAAGCTACATTGACTTTCTCTTTAACAAAGTCTTTCAATTCTTTTCTACTTAAGCCAAATCTTTAGCTATGGCAGTTAATTCTTTGTAGTAATCTATGTTTAGTTTTATGGAATAATATGAGTCAAGCAATTCAGTTTTGAATATAAGTATTTATTTATTAAGGTATACATCCTCCAAATGTAAAAATCTTGAATTCAAAATACGGTTAGTCCAAATAAGTGACACATCTAAACCATTAAATTTGATTTTGACAAAATGAGGCAACAAAGCATCCTCACACGGGATCTTAAGTATACTTTATATATATGCTCCCTCAGATTGATAATACACATCCGATGGTCCAAAGTTTTGAATAAAATAAGTCACTTAGTCAAATTTTCCAATTTCCGAACTTTAGGGTAGTTTTTAGACAATTTAGTTCACTCCATTACTCAAAATTTCAATTATCACACTTTTCACACAATGAATGAATACAAATTCCGTTCCTTCATTTATAATTCACACAGACACAGTTGTTAATAGTCCATAGCTTCCAAGTTCAAAGTTTGTTTACAGTTCTTTCTTGGAATTATTAGAATTGGCCTGTGTCACGTTGACACTGTGTGCTCAGTGTGCCTTGCTCTTGACACAAATTCGGTGCGTCTAGCTGCAATGTGGGAAGTCAAGCCGCCATTTTGAAAACTTCTTGTATATTTCATTGAATTACAAAAGTTTATTTACTGCTGCTTACGAACTTGAATATTCACAAATTATGATGGCTCACAATATTTCTGCCTTAAATGAATACTTCCCTCTTTTGAATACACAAAATAATTGTCACTTCCACGAATACCTCCTTCCTGTACTGTCTTCACTTAGTACTAATGGTAATCAATAATCACTTTTACTCTGACACAAATGTAACATCTTTGTGATGTTTTACTTATTAATATATCTTGTAGCCGTTCTCTCAATACATAACCTTGCATACAATAATCCTCTGAAGAACTGGTTTCAATTAAACAACTTTAATATCCACACTATGTACAGAACATATATAATTTGAGGTTATACAACGTGGAGTCCTCAAACACACGTCCGCCATTAAACACAGAATTCTGACAACTCTTTCCTAATAATCTCGAACCCTCTTCCCGCTCTTTCACTCACGTGACCTCTCCGTCATCCATCTCGTGATTCACACGTGACAGAGGGTTATTCCCCCTTACTAAAAAAAGGTTACAAATCTTAAAATTTAATTTCCAACTGTTCTTACATTTTTATAGACACTATCGTTATCTGTAAAACTGAATTTTTTAAAACATTAATAACCCAAAAACTAAGGGACAAATAAAGGTATTGAGAGGGAGTATTTCTTGATAAATTTCATTCTCACTCACTGAGAGCTGAATGCGGAAGATTAAAGCAATATATAGAGAATCTTTTCTCATTTATATCATATATATTACAGACGCTATTTACGCATAAAACAGCTGAGTTGGTATAATGTATAGCATAAATATTAATTAACATTTATCAAGACGTCCGTACCCCGCTCTCGTGTAACTGGATCATCTTTGAATTCAGTTCGTTTGTTTGTTATTTTTGACTTAAAGCTGAACAATTAGCCATCCCTAACAATGTTCATTTCGTGGAAAGTGCCCCCTTTACACTAGACGTGTACGTCACTGGCTAAACGTATGATTTTGTAAAATGTCCAATAATCATACACAAAATACAACACAAATACAACATATATGGCAATACATAAACCAACTTTAAACAAATTCATCATCTAATATTATTAGTTGATAATATTTTAAACGTGGAAACTTTATTTTTAAACAAAATATCTGTTTAGGTGAGTGATATGTATTATGAAATGTACGCAGATGTTCATTCACAAATGGGGAAAATGTAAAATATAAAAAGTTTGATAAAATGTACCAATAAATTTTATTAATACTAGTTCCCACAATGATAAAAGAAATATGAATAAAAAATATTTTATAACAAAGTAATAATAGTTAAAAGCAATTACAACAGTTAATAATAAATAACTCATTTATATATCATGATACATCTAAGTAAGTAACTAATTATGTTAACCCGTGTAATGATTTTAAAGATAAATCTTTTGACTTTTTAATGACAAAGATTTTTATGAGAAATGCACTGCTCAAACATGTGCAATCACTTTTTATTGAATGTCCAACTATTGAAAGATTGTCACAGCGTGTAAATAACAGCCAAGACATTATGCATAATTATTTTTAAGTCATTAACTGTTACCCCTTTCTATCTAGAATTAATTGTTATCACAATTATTTTCTAAACTGAGTTTAAAAACAATAAATTTAACCAATATCAAAAGTTTTATTAAAGTCATATTTCAAATCATAAGTTTATTTCTGGCTGTGTTTGAAAGCAGTGCTTGTGTCCACATGCTCCAATAACTTGATTGTCGAGTAATAAATGTCTAATACATAACCAACACCCCAGGGCTCACATTATCACACACCAAAATTAAATTCTTGGCTTGATGGTTATTTAGATGAAGCAAATGTGTTAAATAACGGCTGCTGACGTTACCATTCCTCACCCTTACCAAGGTTCCCAAAGTCTAATTCGTGTCATCTGGAGCTACTCTGCAGGTATGCAAAAGGCGTATCGTTAAGCTGAAATTTGAAAGTCTGTAATAACCATACAGGCCTCACAAGCTGAGGTGCGTGGGATTTAGCCCACGTTAAAGCCACAATAAAAATGTTGATTAATGACTATTGCTAAAAATGTATCCGTTGACTTGGAGTGGAGATGGGCGCCGCCAAGTCTACCAAGCCCCGAGAAATTCTAATAGAAATATTGGACCCCCCCCCTTACGACCACACAAAAAATAACCATAAGCATATTCCTCCAAAACTATTTTGATCATGCTATATGACGTGTTTGAAGTAGTGTTAACTTCATTTATTTTAAAGTACTTATGCGACTGTTGTTTTTACTAAATTAAAAAAAAACAGTTTTCAACTTGTTGAAAATAATCTATTTTATTTTAATTATTGCTGTATTTACTGTTGACAAACTCCTTGTTTTTTGGGGGGGCATTAGAAGGCTTCTTTTAATAACTTGTTGCAGGCCGCTATAATTCTCTCTTTTTATTTTTCTGGTACTTGTTATCCCTTGACTCCCTGCAATTTTCGGACACAAAGAGTCACATCAGATAAAGGCGATGTCTATAAGATGACATTTCAGCTTAACATTGAATTCAGTCATTCAGATTTTGGATATTTAAAATGTTATATAGAGTTTTCTTTGAATTTATTAAGCCTAAAACCAAATTACAAAGTAAATAGTAAAATGATAATTACCATACCAAACAGAGAATATTTAAGCGATTGTAGACAGCATTGTTAGAGCTTTTCGTTTAATTTCTATTATTTACAATATGTATATACTTACGTTATTCTTGGAACATTATATCTAAGTATAATCTGTTTCACATAATTAAAGAAATATGACAAGAAGTTTTTCACAGCACCAATGACGTCACTCATCAGCCCATCGCTTCTGTATTCCTGCAATTCATATTCTTGTGGAGGATTTCTTATATAGTTGATCTCATTTTGAATCTTGTCAATTACATTCTTGATGGCAGTAATCAAATCACCTAGGACACCCGTATCGTTGTCTTCATGCTGTATTTGCTTCAACAGTTTATCTAATATAGTTCGAAGGTCATACAGTTGATTTATTTGTTTCTCTCGTTTATCTGACTTGACTTTCTCAAGTTTTTCAAGAACCACGTCTAGCTCTTTCCTAACTTCCAACTCAATTCCAGAAAGTTTAGCTTCCACAGCATATTTGTTACGCTGATATTTGGCCAGTTCAAAGTGCTCAGTGCTGTACCTAGAATTGATAACACTGAGCTGGTCAACAATTTTTATCAAACGGTCAACTTGGCTCTTTCTCTTTAATTGGTCTTTACTTCTGTTGTCAAACAAGACAAAACGACCGCCAAATTCGTTCATCATCTGCTTAAGAACGCCACCTTCAGTATTTATCCATTCTGAGAATGATTTGTTACCATTCTCCTCGGGGTCATACATGTCTCCAAATGTGACGATAAGTACCCCGTACCTTGAGAAGTATTCTTCACCAAAACAATTGCTCAGTGCGTAAAAGGTTTGTTCGTCTTCATTGGTAAACCGCCCACCATAGCGAACGACAAAAAGAAATGCATGGTAGCCTTGAGGACTGCGACTCATGGCTTGACCCATCAAATCAAAGTATACGGGCAGGTATTCGGTAGGTTTAAGATTAGTGTCTGCAAAACCAGGAGTATCAACAACTGTAAGTTTCCTTTCGTGATGCATGGATTCAATAAGTTTGATGTCTTTGGTTATAGATTTTACGCCAGCTGACGTCTCAAATGATCTTTTACCAGTAATGCTATTTCCCGTTGCACTTTTTCCACTTCCGGTGTTTCCAACAAGCAGAAAATTTAGATCACCTTTCCTTCCATCAATCAAAATGGGGTGTAACATCAAAAGCAGACACTGGAGTATCCCAAGGTATTTTTTCAACATTTTGTCTCCTGATTCTGGAAGTTACTAGCATTAGATAAGAGAAGATATAATCTTTAGAAATTAAGGACAAATATTTGTTTTAGAAAAACAATTCATGTATTATTTTAAGAAGAAGTAACAGAACATACTTTCTAAAAAGTGCTTTTAATATGAATTAATATTCAGTGCCCATCATACTATTTTGTAGATATTTTATCTTTTTAGATACTCAATTACATCGATGGGGCTGCTTTTAGTATCTTATAAAAAGAAAATAATTTTATAATCTTTCGTATGAGTACTTGAAAACATATTTAACATTTTTTGTAACACTATACGTTAAATCAATAAATCTCGATATACTGGAGGATAGAAGAGCAAAGTTTTGATAATACATAACGCAATTAAATAGCCTTAAAATACACCGGAAAAAGAATATAATACAAACCTCGGAAAGATATAGAGATAAAAACATTTTTCTTTTTTCAAGAACGAAAAAAAAATACAATTCTCATTTTCCCGTCCGGAATTTTGGGCGTGGTATAATTGCCTGATGAAACCAAGGAAACTAACACTCTATCAACATTTAAAACGCAAATAAAAATGTAAGACTAGACATAAACCATGTATTAGCGTAGGATGCAATTTACTTCTCTATAGAAGGATCTTCTGTAGTAGATAACATCAGATAAGATTTTTTAAAATAAAATTATAATATTATATTAACTTTAAAAAATTATTAACCGTTTACATTATTTACTTCTTATGTAAAGTTAAGATACATAAACTATTTTGTTTCGCGGGGTAAAAGACAAGAATAATTACCGTATATACTCGTTCTTTTGGTTGCCAAATACGTGGACACAAAAAGGAGGATATAATAACAAAAAGGAGGACAAAGGAGGACATAATATAACAAAAAGGATGACGATAAAGGAGGGCATTTTGAATACTTCATTTGATTCGTCCCGGATTAAAATCATATTCAGTACAATATTTTTGTAATAGCTGCAACTTTTCATGCAAGAGTGTTTTAAAAAATTGTTTATTTTTGTATGTTAAAAATGATTTAAGATGACAGTATTGGTCAAATAATTGCACATTATCTACAATAATACACTTCTCTTTCAGATACAATATGCATGCCAAAGGTTATGAAATTTACAGTCTTTCATTTTATCTAAGTACATCCAATTAAAGCATTGAAATTCAAAAAAGTTTCAAACACTTTTCTAAGTAACTAATGAATGTAATAATCTTCTGTATTGAAGGAGCGTCTGTAACAGATAAGATAAGATACACTCAGTGGCGTAGCAAAGGTTGGCATCGGGGCAGTTCCCAAGGGCGCCAGCTCAATAGGGCGCCACTAAATCTCTAATTTTTAAATGTGTATTTATATAAATACAGTCGGACCTCTCTAAATCGAACTCAAAAGGACCCGAAGAAAAAAAATCGACTTACGGAGTTTTTGAGTTAAGGAAAATGGTGTAATAGGAGTCAATTAATCATGGACAATGTAGGTATTGAGGGGTGGGGGTGGGGGAAACAGCCACACCGGCTAGTACGCTTGACAGGAAAGGGAGGTGGTGTCTATGTTTCATATGAAAGGAAGCAAACTTGCTTTGACATGCCGACACATGCCCGTGAGAAGAGACACCTTCCCTCCCCTCCCCCACTTTACTCCCTCCACAGTGGGATGGGGGGAGTAAGATTTTTTTCTTTTTTAAAAGAGTCACAACATGCAGCAAAGGGACACGAATAAGTTACCACTTACCACTCCTTTTTCTTGTCTTTGTCATTTTTTTTACTTGCAAGGGTCGCTTAATCCCTCGTAGAATGCACTAAGATAAGATTTTACGTCCATTTACTTGGCTTTATGGAACACGTGTTCTGAAATGTCACTCCAGAATAATAACCCAAAACGTCTTGGAAAATTCGACAAAGAGAGGTTTAAAGCCAAAAATCTTGGAGTTAAGGAGCTCTAAAACATTAGTCTTATTTAAATTAGGCAGGGACCTAACAATTTATTCGGTATAGGGTGGTTTTCGACTTAAGGGTTCGACTTAGCAAGGTCCAACTGTATTTTACTTTTATCCTTGGTAACAAAAAAGTGAATAATTAATTATATTTAAATATATTTCATTTAAACCATTATAATATTTTTATTATGTGTGCGGCCTTTGCGGGGCTTCTTATCATACAAATGTCAATATGAGTTTACAGTCTTTTTAATAAAAAGAAAAATCTTACTACCCCCATCCTACTGTCGAGGGATTTAAGTTGGGGAAGGGAGGAAAGGTCTCTCCTCTCACAAGCTTGTGTCGGTATGTCAAAGCAAGTTGGCTCCTTTCATATGAAACATCACCGCCCCTCTTTCCTGTCAAGCCTACTAGCGCTATGGCTGTCCCCCCCCCCTTACTTCTCAATATAAACATTGTCCTTGATTAATCTGAGCCTATTATGCCAGTTGCCCTAACTCGAAAACACTGTAAGCCGAATTTTTACCACCTTGATTTGGACTTAGAGAGGTCCGACTGCATTAGCAACATGCCTATACGCCAGCTAGCAGAAGTGCTGAGCTGTAGTTGGTGGAGTGTTACTTAAATTTACTTTTAATTGTGAGCTTCTATCGTTATGCATGAGATAGTGAGAATGACACATTGACACTATTGTTTTTATTTATAATTTATAATACATGTTACTTCAAGTTTTGCTGTATTCTCTATTCACGCATTAATATTCCGTTTTGTCCACCAATTTATTTGGTATTATTTAGTAATTAATAAACTGCAAATTAGTATTGTTCCTGTCTTATGCATTTTTTAATTAATACGTTGTATGACTGTCACTGTCAGACCATGTAATTAATGTCATAAATAAAATAAGAGAAATACAATCATTTTTTCTAACAAATAAAAAATCGCAAAGCGGAAACTTTGTCAATTTATCAAGGGCGCCAAAAATAAATTAGCCAAGGGGGCCAAAAACCTAGTTTCGCCTCTGGATACACTATCTTAACATCTGCCATAACATTTGTATACTCTTCTTCTCTACCACTTTACTTAGCCTTCTCAACATCTCATTGACTTTCGTCTGGCAACCCTACTCGTTCTAAAGCTCACCTTTTTTGGACAAAATCTAGTGGAAAATGTGTGTTTGTGTGGGGGAGGGGGGAGGAAGGGTTTTCAGCTTGCGAGCGGGTAATAGTTGATTTCTGCATGTACAATCATTGTGTTGTGAGGGAGTAAAGTGGGGGAGGGAAGGTATCTACTATCATGGACTTGTGTCGGTATGTCAAAGTTTGAATAAAAGCAAGTATGAAACACACACCCTCTCTTTTCTGTCAAGCCCTCTAGCCGGTATTGCTGTCTCTCCCCCCTCTCAATATCAACATTGTCCTTGATTAATCAGCGCCTATTTACGCCATTTTCACTAACTGGCAAACTCCGTATGTCGATTTTTTTCCGGTCCCTGTGAATTTTCAACCGCATGTTGTGACTCTTTTTAAAAAGAAAAATGTTCCTTCCCCCATCCCTCTGGAGGGAGTGAAGTGGAGGAGGGGAGGGAAGGTGTCTCTTCTCACAGGCTTGTGTCGGGATGTCAAAGCAAGTTTGTTTCCTTTGATGTGAAACACCAGACACCGCCTCTCTTTACTGTCAAGACTTCTAGCCAGTATCGCTGTCCCCCCCAACCCCTCTTAATATCAACATTGTCCTTGATTAATCTTCGCTTAAAGGCCTTTTCCCTAACTCGAAAACTCCGGTGTCAAATTTTTCGTCTGGTCCCTTTCATTTGTACTAAGAGAGGTCCGACTGTATTTTTTTTGTGTTAAAATGTGTACCACTTTGTTTACGCTGTACTATTATTTTGTGGGGTCGGCTTGAGAGCGCTTTACACACTTTTGATAATATTCTCTTCACAAAGTGGGCTTATGAACGAATGGGCTATAGAACGAGTATATACTGTATTATTCATATAAATATTAACAATGACGCCCAAATTCTTAAGTAAACTATGATGATTATGTGAAAGACTCTAAAGGACAATAGTTAAGCTTTAGCGTTGTTAGCGACTATTTCCATTTTTTTCTATGTCTTTTTTCAATACAATTATCTCTTGATTGCGTCTTATGCTATTTCAAATGTTATCTCATAGCCTGTCCATAGTCAATTAAGGTTTTACCATGGGGTAACAAAATATTTACGTTTTAACATGTTCTTGAACTTTTATCCGCTTGATTTTGATACGGAATTCCATAAAGAGAATAAGAAAATATTCTTCCAAGACTGACATTTTTTTTATATAAAAATAACAGACGCACATTTTGCAGCGCACACCCTTTACTTTTAAATGGTGGATAAAGGTTTTATAGAGTATTGTACTGTAGTATTCTAAGGATTCTTTTTCAGTGACAACTAACACGCTCAAAATGGACACAGGTCACATTGTTAGTCGATTGTTAGTCAATTGTTAGTCTGTAAGAAATAAAAATTTCAGTGTATTTTTATTTAGCAAAATACGGAGTGACGTAAAAACAGCAGTTGAAACTTAAGGAACGATTTCATTTTGTAATAAATATTTAAGACCATTTGTTTTAATTTTATTTTTTTCGGAATATTTGGAGGGAAACTTGGATATACTATCAGGTAGGTAATCAAGGACTGGCATGCAGAATTATAGATAAAAATTAAAATAGGTAACAAATACTTGGAATATTTATTTGACAACGCAGCAAGAAAATGTATCATCACCATTGTCACTCTTCACAAACCTCAAACTCCAAAATGGAATACCATGAAAGTTTAAACTTAATAATTTAAGCATCTTGTGTGCACCGCCAACTTTCTAATTAGAATCTAAAGAAAATATCTTTAATAGCATTATACAAAAATGACCAGGCGTATTTTGCAGCATTCACCACAGTGCCAATAAGTCCAGTATTTCTGTTGACCTGTATTTCGTTTGCTTCTTTCAAATTTTTTATTTCCTTTTTAGGTGGATTTCTTACTAAATCTATTGTATTTTGAATACGGTCAATACCTTTCTGTATTGAATCCAAGACCTCATTGAGGACACCAGTGTTTTTATCTTGTTGCCTAATGTTCTGTAAAAGATCAATTAAAATGATTTCTATGTGATTCAATTGTTTTAATTGTTTGTGCACTATCTCTGTGTCTGACATAAATTCATTTATCTTGTTAAATACCAGATCTATCTCTTTACCGACTTCCAACTTTATTTTTGGAAGTTTATCTTTTAATAAATATATATCTCGTCCATGTCCGGTCAGATGAAAATGCTCGGGGTCGTATTTAGAGTGATGGACACTTAGATTGTCAACAATTTTTATCAATCGGTGAACTTGGTTCTTCCTCTTTGATTCGTCTTTACTTTTGTTGTCAAACAAAACAACACGACCGCTGAATCTGTTGATTATTTCCTTTAGAACACCATCTTGTGTATTTATCCATTCTGAGGATGATTTATTACCATTCTCCTTGGGGTCGTACGTGTCTAAATGTGTAACGATAAGAACCCCATACCTTGAGAAGTATTCTGCACCAAAACAATTGCTCAGTGCGTAAAAGGTTTGGTGGTCTTCATAGGTAATTCGTACGCCACATCGAACCACATAGAGAAATGCGTGGTAGCCTTGAGGACTGCTACGCATGGCTTGTGCCATGTAATCAAAGTACGCTGGTAAATATTCGGTAGGATTAAGCCTAGTGTCTATAAAACCTGGACTATCAACAATTGTAAGTTTTCTGCCATCGTGATTTGAATCCACCAGTTCAATGTTTTTCGTAATTGAGTTTCCACTTGATGACGTCTTAAACAACATTTGACCTGCAATGGTATTTCCCGTTGCACTCTTGCCACTGCCGGTTTTTCCAACGAGGAGAAAGGTGAGATTGATTTTGACATCATCCATAACAAACATTTGTAAATACAGGATCGTCCAGAGAAGCAGCAGGTTCTCCTTAGGCATGATGTCTATCGGTTCTGAAAGTATCATTAATTATATTAGTGGCTTCTCATTCTTTCTTTAATACTTTTAAATTGATGCGAAAGTTTCCATTGCAGATGTGCGAAAACAAAGTCAATGTAACAATGAAAGAATTACGCTGACGAATTATGGCGATATGTGAAAGATTCTATTCAAATTTAGCTGAGATTTGACACTTCATCTTCTCTAAAAGTAGGAATTATAAAATGTAGGTATCTAGGTTTTTATTTATATATAAGGAACTATTCTTTTTATCTCCCGGAAAGAATCAGATACATATAGTGACGTCTAATGAGCACTAACATATTTCAATATCTTGGAATTTTTAACAAATTTTCACTTTTTATAATTAAATGTCTCCATTTGTTCTGAAAGGAAATAGATTCCCTTAGAAAAAAATTTACTTGTACCCACCACCCAAGCGTCTATATTTTCTGTTATTCTACGATGTTGGCTTTCTATCAGGATAATAATCTATTAAAGGAAGTTTTTAAAAAAACATTTCATTTGTCGCAATGGCTCTCTGTGTGTGTGGCTAAACTTTTAGTTCAAAGTAAAATGTAATTATTTAATTTGAGGACAAAGCATCGTATTATCCACGTCAAATCGGATACACTAACAACACAATTAACTTAACAACGTCGTCCAGTAAGATTTTAAAACGCCTTCACACCTTGTCAGGATACAATTATAATATACAACTTTTGTTGTCAATGTTGTGACTACATTACTAATTTACTGATATAATCATCAGTTTCTGCAGTAATGTTACTTTCCTAAAGGACATATAGAGTAATTTCATAATGTAACTCACAATTATGTTTTGTAAATTAAATGTTATAACTTACCTTTATCGAACTCAAAATTACTGCACAAACTTCCTTGTGTGAACAGATTCACTTAGAAGAGAATTGAAACTGAAAATATTTTAACAAGGGGAAATTCAAAGAAATCGATTTGGGGATTAACAAGCAACAGCGGGAGGCATTCAAATAAATGGGCCTAGTCCTTCTGTAAACCATGTTAATGGTATGCGTACCGCTAAATAGTTAACAAAATCTAATTAATAGAGAGAAGATATGGTTCCAAATCAGTGGCATTACGAGGGGAGGGAAATTTGAAAGTCAATCCTGTTGTAGAAGCAAAAATTATTGTACCCTATCAATTTCAAACATGATCAAACAAAATGTTCCGGGTGGCACTTTTGTTGGGGCGGAAAAATCCAAAGTTGTTAATTAGCTTCTAAACATTAAGAGTTAAAATAAAGTTTAATAAAAGCCAATAAAAGCCAAGGTAAAAATTAATAATAGAAATGAAGGAACTTTCTTAAAATACTTGAGCGTTTTTAATGCCAAACTTCAAACGCCATAATGAATCTTTAGTCTTCTGAAACTAATGTCGCTGAACCAAAAAACCAAGGAGCTGAAGTAGTATATGAATGTGACAATCAGGAAAAAGTAATAGGCGATTAAAAATTAACAAAAACGATTGCCGATAATCATATTTCAGGTACCAGATACCAAATATTCCATTGTATTTGATTGCTCTCCATCTATTTCATATAAGAATCAAACAAGTTCCGTTGTGTGATATATAAAGATTAAAAAAACATAAAGTAGACGTAGAATATTTCAAAGATTTCATTACAGCAGAAAATGTGTCTGCTTACGACAATTCTGAAAGGATTTTAAATAAATGATTGTCTCAACATAATGGACTGCAGAGGCCGAATGTGTGTTATTACTTCTGTATAGCTGGCAAATACAATGGAGATCAACAAAGACGCAAAGATATAACAGTTCATTTAACCTCTTTTGTTTAAATGCTGCTCCAACTGAAACGAAGACTGTAAATATTTTAGTACACAATAACGTTGTTACGCATTCTTCTCCATGTCCACACACCATTGGAAAAATATAATTTCTACTACAGTCAAGATATTACAAAGACGGCATGATAGAACAGACAGGCAGACAAAAAGGTGAACATACGAAAAATTGCAGGAACTTTGCTAGACACATTTTTTAAAATAATTTTTTTGACATTTGGAAACAACTCTCACAAGCGTTTCGTGCTAAAAATGCTTTGCAGAGGTTATACAAAGAGAAACTAATGGAATACTTAACGGATGTTTTGACATTTGCTAAAATTTTATGTGGAGACCATATCATTTTACTCGAAATTGGCACTAACACCAGTATGTTACTCTTTTTATTTTTTGGTGATAGAAGCAAATATGTAGCGATGCTATGTAGGAAAAACAGTTGAGAAAAAATGTATTCTTCATAATATGAGGTAAATGTAGAAATTCATGTGAGGTTTTGGCAGTTGCAAAATATGATAATCCGAAACAGATATGATTTTTTTACACTAGCTTGGGACGTTGGGACGTTGAAATTTTGACTTCAAATTGGATTATTCAAAGTCAAAGCATCTCAGATAAAATTGTCAAGCAAGGACAACTTTACCTCCCATGAACAAAATAAATTAATGAATTCCAACCCACTTGATTTACTAAAGTTAATTAAGATATTTACAATATCATTAATTCGACAATTGCCTACAACTGTAATCAATAATTAAAGCTATGAGTGAAACTTATTAAAAATTAAGTTGATAAAATTTAATTACGACCAATAATGAATACACCAAGACTGACTAATCTATGGCTTTTTTGGCTTTTTGAGCATGTTATAGCTGATGAAATTGATTTATGGAAGATTGTGCCATAAGCAAAAGCACAATACTTCAAGAAATGAAAGCTTGTATACCAGGGGCGGATTAAGACTGCACGCGGGCCCCTGGCTGCAATTCAAACTGGGGCCCTATCCAGCCAGTGTACCTTTAGATAAAATGATTGCTAGCAGCTAATATAAGACTGTAACTTGTAAATATTCATCCAAAATGATTATTCATGAAAAAACCGAATTCGAAGAAATAACTTTTTGCCGATATCCTAAAATTGAGTGTAAAAGACAATTTATAAAATTAAAACACACATGAAAAAAAAATTCACACCCCACCCGGGGATCGAACCCGCCGCAGCTTGCACCATAATCCTTAGTACTTCACATTCGGCCACGAGAGCCTCATTTAGAGTTGTCAATTTAAACATATATATATAATATTCTTTAATAATTTCTGTTATTGAGCCTATTAAATCAGGTTTGTGTGGGAAAAGAGATCATTTTAATAGATGATATTTTAATAATTTATCATATTTTCAGCAATTCATGTATACATTTGTCCACATTTATTATAAAATATGCTAAGTTTGGGGGCCCTAAATCATCGGGAGGGCCCCTGGCTTTAGCCCGCTCAGCCCCCCCCCCTTAATCCGCCATAGTTGTATACCTGTATTTATTTCTAACATTAAATTGTATGGTGTCTTATTATGACCTTCTAATAATTATCTTTTCTTTATAGCATCAACATATTTTTCCGACGGGGGGGGGGCGGAAAATCTAGCTTCTGCCCTGAGGGCTCATACCCACGCTACGCCGCTGTTCTCGTTTGAATTTACAATTCGAGTTTACTCTACCTGGTGTAGACAATAAAAAACGAACATATTTTCTTTTTAAAAAGTCCCAACTTTAATGTATCACTGCTTCACGATCTATTTATTGTTCTGATCTATACCTCAATAACCTGTATGTTTTGCCGTTAGGAATCTTTTGAAAAACATTAAATAATGATTTATGAAATCAGTCTGTCTGGTTTAGTCAGATTAAGTAATGACTGCCTTAAAATCTAAACGTAGACCAGGTTATATAAAGCGATTTGAACTGGAAATCAAAAGCAGTTAATTCACCGAAAAAGACTTGCACTGTAAAAAGTCTTTTCATATTGCTTCAGCCTTCGTGTTTATGAATTTTATTGATCAATTTCGGAAGATAGTTTTCGTGGGGAAAGGGTGAAATTTAATTAATGATTAAGAAGATCATAAAAATATATGTAATGAGTTCTTGGTCACGTTGTTGTGTTTTTTTCATGCGGAATAGTAAAATGATTTTTTCTACCGGTTTGGGAACCTTGGCACTATGTACAACTAAAATACGAATAAATGAATTTAGAAACAAGTTATGTTTTTTATCCAATACAAAATATTCACGGATTTAAAATGCCTAGATTAAGTATATTGTGATTTCTTTGGAGTGGGAGAAGTAGTAAAAAAAATCTACATCTTTAATATAAAAAAATCTCTCAATTTTAAATGAAATAATTTTATGACATTGGCTTTATTTTTAATCTCAAAACAAGATTTGGCTGCTACGACAGAAACGCGTTATTTGAAATGACTTACCTAAAATATAGGCCAAACTGATTTATCAACGTCCGCTTGTTGTTTCTTATATAACTATTGAGTGAGAACAAAAAATGGGTAATAAGGGATTTTTTTAAAATCTCTCTTTTATCCAATGCACTAAAGATGACAAAATGAGTTTTCTCATGTCAACAAGAAAAAGAGTGGGCGCCAGCCATGAGAAAACAATTGAATGGGTACTAGTTATGAAAAACCACGAGGACTCAAAAATATAAGAATTATGTGTCAATCTCTGTCATCATACAATCATATCACAAGCATATACAGTGTGTATCCGAAGCACCATAATTGAGAGTATACAACATAAAGTTTCTAGTACGCCAAATCTTAATGGAGAATAAATTTAACTTAACAATCCTGAAAAAATGCAGGATATCAATCACGCTAGCTAGATTGCTTTGCACCAACCTTTTTATTTTTTAGACACGAGAACATTTATTTTGTCCCTTTTAGTCCTTTGGTATAAAAGCGTATTTTTTTTAATCCATTTTTTCAACCTATTTTTAACGCAATTTCCCCTCGAAAAATCAACATAAATAATTTGCAATGTATGTCACGTCCCGTCTGTCCTGTCCATGACGCTACTTATTTTAGAAAACAGCGCACCAAATTACTGCACCAAAAATAACTCTTTTCGAATGTTCCACATAAAATAGTGTAATATGAAAATAAATGAATAAAATAAAAATAAATAAAATAAATGAAAGTTGTATATTACATTATTTTTTATTCTGATGTGTATTTTTCCAAAATAAATAGATTTCAGCTGAAATGTATTTATTTTGAAAACTTCCGCCATTTTTGACGGGTAATACACTAGTTGCGTTTATATATTTGAAACGTCCGTCCTGTCTGTTCAAGCTTTGAACAGCAACTCTTCCTGAACCAAAACAGATAGAGGGTTCGGGTCTTTTGCAAATATGTTAAGAAGGTCCTAAGGATGTGCAAGGGCCAAAAAAACTGTTTTTTATATATATCAGAAAGAAACAAAGAGACGTAGCGACGTCTAATCAGCACAGATAAATGTTAATATTTTGGGCTTTTAAAGACAATGGCATGTTCGATATTTAGATTTCTCTCTTTGTTCCGAAAAAAATTAACTTTGAAAAAACATGTATAATTTAACCAACACCACACCGACTACTACTTTGCATGTGTATGTGCGTGTATGTGTGTCTTTGTGTGTGTGTGTTTGCGTGTGTCTCAACGTTTACTTGGAAGTAAAATTTAATAATTCAATTTAAACCATTATCTACCATTGTCATATTTAGAGGATAGGCATATAAAATGCCTATATCTGCTATATGGTAGCAATCACATGATCATTCCCACATTCAATGCAGACCCTAAGATGACTCTTGTTAGTCCTTCATGCGGGCGCTCACGTGTCACGTGGTGTGTAAGCGTTGGGTTGTGATTTGTATCTGTGATTCCAGTTTTTGACATTCCCTAAATGTGACGGCAAATTTAGACGTGTTCTGGTTGTTTGCAGACACGGGGGGATTGACACAATGTAAACTACTTATCTACATGTCTATAACGCTACATTTTATTCCAATCGCACAAACTCAAACGTAATACTGCGTCATTTCCTACTGTCCTGTAAATAGGACACTGGGATGATATGGTGTATATAGTGCCTAAATATAAAGTAAGCCTTGGTAATCACATTTTCTTAGTGAATCATGCTGGATGTAGTGTAATAGTTTCTTGAACAGTGCTAGAAAGAATACTCGGGAGCTGCAGTCTGTGTGCTTGTCCTGCGCCGTACTGGAAAAATCAGAAAAATCCGGCCTTCCCAAAGACATCTGCATTGAATGGACAAGCTGCCGCTATAGCAGAAAATAATGTGAAACAAATTCTAAACCAACCTACTCCTGTGGATCTCTTATAGGAGTTTTTTTTCGCTAGAGGTATTCGATGTATTTAAAAGAAAAAAAGTTTGTTATTCAACTGATTTTAGGAGCAATCACTAATTTCAAACACAAGCTGAAGAATTGAAGGTCATTCTTGTGATTATGATTCTAACACTATACCACAGTGTCTCGTCAGAAACAGACTATTGGAGGGACGCAGATGATCTTGTTGTACCCAAGATCCAAGCAGCTATGTCTTCTATTTTGATAACTTCTTTACAAACATGGATCTGCTGTCTCAGCTGGCGGATACTAGATATTGAGCAACCGCTACAATTATGGAAAACAAGAGTCAAGTAACATGTCTACTGAAGTCATCAAAAGAGATGAAAATGTCAGCTTGCGGAGACAGTGAGTACGTCTACGACAGAACGTCTGAGGTACTTCTCGTGTGCTGGCACGACAATAACATTGTAACAGTTGCCACAAATCATGATTTGAGCTGTTTCATGGTGTCAAGCGAAGAGTGAAAGGCCAGACAGACAAAAGCACGATGAAAGGCCTAACTTGATCTCTAATTATAATGCTCAATTGGGCGGTGTCGACCATCATGATAGCCTTGTTTCGAATAATGTTTTTCTGTTCGCGAAAAGAAATCTGAATGGTTATTTTTTACTCGCTGCATTGATATGGCTGTAATAAATGCATGGATTCTTCACAAAATTATCCACGGCTCAAATGCAATGGCTCTGAAGGATTTCAGACGCGCAGGTGATACACTTTGTTTGAAGTTAACTATCAAACGCAAGTACACAGGAAGGCCCCTAGTATCCAAATTACATATGGTAGCTATTGTGGTGCGAAATGATGGCGTGGGTCACTTTTTGATGTAAATGGAAAAACAAGGAGCTGTTATCATAAAGGATGCAAGAGCTAACCTAATACTTAACGCGGGAAGTACAATACAAATCTTTTCCGCACGTGCTTTCAGACTTATCATAATGCATAGAGTTTTTGGACTATAATTTCTTTTATATTTGATTTGTCCTTTCATATAATTTTATAATTAGGAGCAATACATTAAAGTGTGCACAAATTGTGCACGGATGTTGTTTTACCATAGATCCTCCCAGTGTCCTATTTAGAGGACATTCTATATCTAAACATCAAAACACAAAATAACAAAATAAACAATTTATTTGTGTTCTTGGGACTCCAAATAAAAAAAATTTAAAACGAAAACAAAATTACAAACAAAAAATATTTTGGGAGATAACGGGTTAAGGACAAAGCATCCTATTTATCCCCTACAAATCTGATACACTAACTACTCAATTATTTTAAGAACGCTGCCCGTAGGATTTTAAATCATCTTCTCACTTTTACTGGTTAAAAGTATCATTAACAATGTTAGAAGACAAAGTTGAGACAACACTATAAATATGTTGGTATTATTTTTAAAAAATTTGCAGAAATTTTACTTTCTTAATGGCTGTAATTATAAATTTTATTATATAATGTACCATTATATTTTGTGAATAAAATCTTATAACTTACCTTTATACTTCATACAACTTATACTTAACGGCACAAAATTTTTTGTGTGGACAGTGTAGGGTGATAACACTTGCAATCGAGGAACTTTTATGTGTAATTGAAGAATATAAATATCATTTTTGATTATTTGAATATAATTTTTCCCGTACCTTTTCGGAAGTAAAAAGTATAAAATAATTATTTTTTTTAAAGACAAGTTTTTTCTTAGATTTATTCAAAAGATTTATAGTAATAACTAAACAACTTTTATTAACAAATTAGATACAGAGCAGTTAGTAGTCTGTGCGAAATGTGCAAGAAATGTTTAAAAAATAGTTTTTCCTATGAACTTCAGATTTAAAAATTCAACTTTTCTCGATTTCGCATGAAGTCACTCCAACACTTAATTGCCTTTTTGCATTTTATTTTGATGAATGAGGTAAACAGTTCATTGAAGGACGTTTTATTGTAGTGTTGCCAATGGAACCAAGCATTGGCACATTCGTAGCAGATGAAGTGGTATGATGGAGCAAGGATGCTGCGCCACTCTGGTAATGCTATAACAGCATATATCGCACGTGAGTTCCATCTTACCTGGTGTAAATTTGAGATTTTCTTCCAGCTGATTCTAGGCCAACGTGGAGTTGTTTTGTAATGACGATAAGCCTGACATAGTTCATATAAGAACATGAAATCATCTCGCCAACCACGGCTCTCGCCTGTGTTAACATTCTCTGTCGCAGCGAGGTGGTAGTCAGCCTGAAGAGAGACATAGTTTTCTGTTAATTTGTCAATGAAGGAATAGTTGAGTTCTGGTTTGCTCGTTGGCTCTTGAATAAGAAAATTCATGCCACGCTTCAGAAGGACTTCGATTACATGGTGCTGACAGCCAATATAGTGTGGCTTCTGAAAGCCTTTTCTCAAGACATCATCCTGTATGAGCTTTACAATCCTGTACAAACGACCAGTATTTGCTGCGGTCTTGTCGCAGATTATCATGCAAATATTTTCCCAACCATCGTATTCATCAATTAGCTGATGTAGTTCCTTGTGAATGGCCACGGCAGAACCACTCTCACATTTAAGAATACCGAGTTTGATTTCGATTGTCATATTTTTCAGCAGAACTGCTAGGAGCTTTTCCCTTTGCACTCTTTTGCCATCAAACGGGAGACAAAAGGGATCTTTGCTTTTAAGTTTTTTAACAATTTTGGTTTTTATATTCTGTCCTACAGATATTACTCTTCCAAACACCCGCCTGACTTGGAACCGGAGCATTATGACCCTGTTCAGCAATGGTTCCAAGAACGCCATGTGCTTTATGTGTAGAAATGTTGTTTGTCTGTCCTAGTAAACCCACTCTGTTGTAGTACTTGCTCTTTGGTATATCGGTTTTTACACAGGAGAAGATAACGTGGAAGGAGTGGTTGCTGACTCGGGTGAAGAAGCATAAGTTTCAGAATCCGAAGATCTGAGACAGTTTAATATGTTTGTGTGGGCTGCGATTGAGAAGAGCTGGCTTGAGGTTGAGTTTTTGATAGTCGGATTCGTTTTCTTGGGTGGATTGGTGCCAAAGGGGCTTATTTGACCATTGAATAACCAATATTTGCTCCACTCTTAACTTGCCTCTTGTAGAGCTTTTTATCCTCTGTGCTTTTCCACTCTCCATTAACGTTGGTAACATCAAATAAATGATAAAGTGTTGCAGTGAATTTATCAGACGGTTTCATTTTGTTTTTGTCATATAGATCAATCAGACTATTGAGTTTCTTTCTGATGAGTGCGCTGGATAATAGTGGAAAGTCTAGAATTTCCCTCCAGAGCAATTCTATATACGTAATCATAATTTTGATTCGATCCCGTCACCATTTCAGGAAAGTAAAGTTTCCAAGAATCTGACGGTTTGTCAGCATCCGTGTGAGATTGGTTAGCTATCAACAGATGGAATCCTTGGATCCCTTTTCTGTTTAGAAGAGGATGATAGATTACACCAAATACACTATTTTGATTTTACACCGTTGCCGGAATTTCTATAAGACATTTTATTGTGGTTTTAAAGCGTTTCAATATCTTGCACTTTTCTTCCTCTCTGTAAGACTTGCAATCTTGCACTGAAAACGAGATAGTTCATCCAAAATATTCTAGAATATTTCACAATGATCTTAAATATTCCAGAATATATATTACATATTGCCACTGAAACATAAAATAAAATATAACAATTATAAAATATGTATAAATAGTGAACTGGTCCCATGCTGGAGCGAGGTCACAAGGTATAGCTGGTATCAAAACAAAGGAAAAAAATTAACAAACATCTGTAAATGCCTTGTCTATAAACAAATGGAAACAGCTGACTGGAATATGCTTAAAAGCAGTCTAGAACGTCATATAAATATTCAATATGAAATTAAAACCGATGGTCAACCAGCGCTATGTGTGAAGAAAAGAAAATGAAAAGGTGGGGGAACTTTTCCAAATTAAAAAAAAATTATGTTGCTACTGTCATCTGCATACAATTGTTCCTCGAATGTAAGGGGTTTCAGTTTCGTTATAAAAAAAGATGAAAATAGTTAGCACCCTAGTTGACAGCATAACATAGAAGAGAATTCAAACTGAAAATATTTTGAGACTCGTAAATTCTAACAAATCGATCTGGGTTTAACACGCAACAAGGGGCAAACAAATAAATGGGTCTTCTGTTTCCAAAAATCTATTAAACTGTATGCTTACCGCTAACGTAATTGTAAAGACTGCCTCCTGGAGATATGCTTCCAAATCAGTCGCTTAACGAGGGGATGGAAAATGGGCACTAATTTTGGATACGCTAATAAGCTGTTGTTTTTGAAATTATAAAATGATTCACTTAAATTACCCCAAATAATAGTTTTATAGAATGAAACTGTAGAAGTTATTATTATTTCTTTTTTTATAATAGTTTTTTTTAATCCTTTATATTAACTCGTGGTGTCTGGTTGAACCCTTGATTGCTTGTCGGTCGCCAAAATTTGGATCGATTATTTACCCACTTCCTCGTAAGCTAGCGAGCTGAAATTTAGCAGGCCGTTTGATGGCGATGATAAAAACTATGTGTCGAAATTTCAGACCGATCACATGTACCGTAATTGAATTATTGATTTTTTAGATTATTTTATTTATTCCTATGTATCATGTTATTTTTTTAGATAGAGTGTAAGGGTGCGCATTATATTGAACAACCTTTCTGTCGCTCAATTAGGTGCGTATTTTTATTGACAACACTTTTTATAAACATATTCCTGATCGGTGCGCATTATATTAAACATGTTTTACGACACAACTACAAATTTGTATTTTTGGATGGTCTTGCGCTGCCTATTATAATGAACATTCTTTTAGTTACGTCTCATACATAAAGGATTTATAGTCAAAAAATTGGTTTTTTACGGGTTATTTTTATTTCTGTCTGTGTTATATCCTTAAATTCAAATTTCATCCACTTTCCGTTGTTCAGATGGCTTGGGATTTCGAAGATTTACAGCTCTTCGTGGACAGTGGATAATGTTTAATAACTAAATTGCTTTAAAAAACATTTTTCAATTTTTATTGGATTGGATTAGAAAAGCTAGCATATCGCTGAATTCAAAAGACTTGTTCACTTTACTTGAGGAAAACAAGTATAAACATATATCATTTATTTAAAGATCCCAAAAGCCCTTCATCACCTTTACTTTATCGCTGCTTTATTGTTTAAACCTATAATAATTGTAGGTCAGTTTGTCCTTTATGATTTACAAAGCATTCTTCCGATCGCATTGAATCTTTGTGAAATCACTGTATTAACTCCTGTGAAGGACACTAACAATTTTTTTTAAAATTTCAGTACATTGGTGGCCAAGAGACTAAAATGTCTTTTTTATTCTTATAAAAGCATTCTAAAAAATTTTTAATATTGGCTACTGGGTAAATGGATGGTTCTTAACTAAATTTGTTACAGCAAAACTTAATAACCATATTAAATATTATTTAAATATTATTGAAGGCATTGAATTCCTATTGTGCATTTGTTCGGGACTATGATCCCAAAACTTTTTTAGTAAATATTTCAAACTTTTTTCCTCATTTGATTTTACGCGATCTCGAAAAATATATATCCATTATGATCCAGATTACAATCTACAGGGGTTTTGCACTTTACACAATATACGGTTTGGACACGAGGTCCCCTAATTTTTTCTTTATTTCAGCTATATAAAAAATATGTTATACATTGGCTAGCTGCACCATTTATCCTATCACCGTGAAGCTTTGGGCTACACTCCCGCAAAGTTTCTTGCATTAAAAAAATTAAATTACCACTTATTGGTTTCTTTGAATTTCTTTTCATCTGAGATCGTTTCAACGCATGACTGGTAAACTAGTGAATTATATATTGTTGAATTTACTTAAAATACCTCGTTAAGTGATCGGTTGCGTATAGAAAATGTCTGCAAACATGTTGGACAAGAAACGATCGGTTATGCGGTGTGCAGTTTCATTCACAATGGTTCTTTGTTTTATTATAAGATGTCCTGCCCCAGCCTCCACTACACAATTGGATAATTCCAAGAAACATTTCATATTCAGTCACTTTAGTAAAACTGAAACCTTTAGAAAACGGTCCATGATAGAGTTAGACATTTCAATAGAAACTTAACTAATCATAATTCTTCTGTTGGAATTCTTAAAGGTATGATTGCCTTTGTGATTTTTTTTATTCATTTACTAAGCATAATGGAAGTTATTTATTTCTCTGTCTACCATTTGTCGATGTAACTATCCATGTACATAAATTGCTACCAGTCTGATTACAAGGTGCAATCGCTTATGTTTTATATTATTTTGAAACCTTCTTTAATTGCCTTGCAAAATCATAATTTTAGTTGTAAAACGTTTAATAAAATCAATTTGGAGTGTGATGTTCAAGACATAATATCCCCTTTAAAAT
The DNA here is from genome assembly GCA_944989445.1 of Ampullaceana balthica. Lineage (NCBI taxonomy): Eukaryota > Metazoa > Mollusca > Gastropoda > Lymnaeidae > Ampullaceana > Ampullaceana balthica. The sequence continues at coordinate 108,160 of CALYLW010001696.1, read as the reverse complement.
AATTCTGAATGAAATAAACGTTCCAAAATATTTCTCTAGGCAGTTGATAAATCGCAATCGAATTTTACTACATTTATATAGACAGTGAATACGTGGCTGTGCTAATTTCCTGTCGATATCCTACTTAAAAATTAAAAAGCGGTCGTCCATGTAGGTGCTTTTTCAACTTTCCAACATTTTCATGTAACGTTAAAGCAATGTGATAACAATTGACTGTTCTGCGTTTCAAGAATGCATTTGATACTGATTTTTTAAACTTTTATTATGATAGCATCTTTCGTTCAATTTTAGAGAATATAGTTATTTATTTCGTTTCCAAGGCGAGGTGACCCCAGCTATAAGCTTGGGAACCGTGCCATAATAAGTATTCAGTAGAAATAAATGCTCTATTCTTTCAATTTATTTTCTATATCTTTTTACAAAAAATTATCCCTTAATAAATTCCTATTGTATCTGAATTTTTATCACATGGCCATTCCATAGACAATTAAGGTTTCGGGGGTGGGGGCTTAAAATATGTTCGTTTCAAGATTTACTTGATGTTTTATCTGCTTGATTAGAAAATCCATGAATATAAACAAAAAACAATCTTTAAGACTGGGAATAGTTTTTATGTTTAATTATTAATTAATAACAGTGCAGCTTGTGCACGGCGTGGAATATTGTGCTGGAGGATTCTAAATAATTTCTTTAAATCAAAAACGTAGAAAACACGCCATAAGGGCATGGGTTCTATGTTAATCGGTATGCTGTTTGTTACGGGTTCTATGTTAGTCGGTAGGCTTTTTTAACGGGTTATATGTTATTCAGTAGGCTGTTTGTAAGAACGTGAAAGGTTAGTGTTATGTTATTTAATAAACTACGGAGCCACCGAAAACACAATAGGTAAAAACAATTGGAAATAAATCAAATTGTAAAGAAATTTGTCTGGCCGGTAGTCAGATTAGGTAATGATTGCCTTAAAATCTTAAGGTAGATGGATTTTCATTAAAGAAACCAAGTGATTTTATATGGGACTCCAGTTTATAAACCGAGAAGGATTTGCGCTTTAGCATGTCTTTTCACATCTTTTTTGACTTCATATTCATACATTTGTGACATCAATTTTTGATAGCTAGCTTTATGAGGGAAATTGTAAAATTTATTTAATTAAACACGCAAATGTGAAAAGAATGATGATCAAAAAATATATATATTAAAATTGTTTCATGGTCACGTTTTTTTCTTGCGGACTAGTAACATGATTTGGCTACCGGTCTGAGCATCTGGAAATCTGTGTCCATTGCATGTACAGCTAATTAACAAATAACTTAACTTAGAAAATCTCTTTTTTTAATTACGTTTGTTCAGCGACGTAGCTGGGGGGGGGCGTGGTTGGGGGCGGTCCGCACCGGGCGGACACATTTAGAGGGCAGCATTTGTGGGCATTTGAAAAGTAAAGCTATTTCCGACAACCGCCTTCTTTCTTTTGAAAAGGTAAAAAACAGGTGAAAGAAAAGTATTCTTAATTTCGGGTCTTAATTAACGGATTCGCGCAACATTTGTTTGATAACAGAGTGGTTGTTATAACTTACGCAAAATTCAGAAATTTAAAAACGCCCAAAAAAGGTATTGATTTGTTTGGAAAAATTAAGCTGTATACGTTACAGATGGTGCTTTTATAAGAAAACTACAACAAAAAAACAGAAACAAAAAAAAACCTTCGTTGGGCCGTTGGGCAGAATAATATTAATATCGTAACGACAGTTTTTGCGTGGAATTTCGACATGCGCAGAATGATGCGCTAACAAGTACCGTCATGGCATGGTGGTTCAAATATTGTGTTTAACTTGCAAGCAGAAATTTATATTACTGTTTCTGTTTTTAGAAATTATTGTAAGGAAACTTACTAAAAAATAAATGTATTTTGTTTTCATTGTAATAAAATAACAAATTTGTGTTTTTTTTTCATTAATATATGATTATTCATTAAAAAAATTACGCCTAACCAATTAAAGTAACATGTAAATAATTTGAATTTGTCTGTTTTATGGAATATTATTAAGATTTATGGCAAGAACATGGAATTATTAACATGCCTCCGTTAATAAACACAACAATAGCATAAATATTTTAGAAAAAGACATACTTTAAAATTTCAAGCGTCTTGGAAAATTGACATTTGAAGAAGTAACAAGTAAAACGAAATCAGATAATGGAATTTTAATCAGGTCAATGCAATCTTTTCCTTTTCTCTGTTATCTCAATTTATGGGAACCCGTTTTTTTTTAAAATTAATGCAAACCCATTTAATGGGACAAAGAGATCATGTGTTAATACAGAACGCTGTTATAGAGAGTTGGAAATATCAACTGAATGCCGAGTTAGAAGGAGACAAAATATGAGAATTCAGAAGACGTAGTTATTTCTTTAGAGCAAGAAGTACAACGAGAAATGCTTTTATCCATGGATGAAATTATAAAAGAAAATAAAGAACGCGTTGATGAGTTGCATGTCCTTGCAAGAAAATGTTCGTGTATAATACCATGTAACCTACTAAATGAAGAATTTGAACTTCAAATAAATTTCTTTATTGAAATTGATAAAGAACAGTTCAATATTGAAAGAAAAAGGATCCAGGTTTTTATGCCTGTACACAGGGCCGGTCTTAGCAATTATTATCTTATCTTATCTGATACAGACGCTCCTTCTATACAGTAGATTATTGCGTCCTACGCTTATCTATGGTTTGTGTTTAGTCCTGCATTTTTATTAGAGATTTAAATGTTGATAAAGTGTTGGTTTTCCTGGTTTCTTCGGGCAACCCATTTCACGCCTGAATTCCGGACGGGAAGAACGAGAAATGTGTATGTGTTTGTTCTTGCATACGGAATAAGAAAGGAGTTTTTATCCTTATTTCTATCTGAGGGTTGTATTAAGTAATCTTTGTGTTATATTTCTAAATTAGAATTAATTGCTTCATGTATGATTGCTACTCTACTCTTGATTCTTCTATCCTCTAGTGTTTCAAGGTTTAATGATTTAACTAATGTTGTTATTCTTGTCAGTTTTCAATATTCTCCAGTAATGAATCTGGCAGCTCTTTTTTGAATTTGTTCTAGTTTATCAATGTTTTCCCGGTGTATGGGTCCCATACAGAAGATGCATATTCTAGTACAGGTCTCACCAAAGTGAGGTACATTTTAGTTTTCTATTCTTATTACATTTGTAAACATTTCTTTTCATAAATCCTATGGTTTTGTTTGATTTTTTAATAACTTCATTGACTTGGCGATTCCATGATATTTTCTCATTTATTATTACTCCTTAGTATTTTGCATCTGTAGTTTGGATTAGTTGTTTCCATGAACAAAATATTTTGAATTTATTTGTTTCTTTTTCTTTGTTACTCTTAACAGTTGACACTTTTCTGGGTGGAAAGACATACTCCAATTAATTTACAATTTTATTAATTCATCTAAGTCTTTTTGTAAGATTTGGCTATCTTGTTATGATTTAATTGATCTATAGATTATACAAAATGCTGAAATCCATTTTAAAAAATGTTGATAAATTTGATTTCTGACCTTATTCAATCACTTCAGGATTAATTTAACTTCTACTTTGGTGATTTGAACGTTCAGAGGTTTTTCGTGGGTTTCCAGTCAGTTTCTTGCACGCAGGTACCAACATCGGAATTAAACCAATTCAATGAACTGACCAGCGATACTACTTTGAATATGTTGCATGAGAAAGTAAGCTTTAAAATGAAATTTTGGAGTACTCAGTACCGTTCAAAGTGTGTCTAAAATACTTTTACCCTTTGCAACATCATATCTTTGTGAAAGTTGATTTTCTCCATTGGTTACAAAGAAAACAAAACAAATACTAACTACTGTTTATGACTGTCACACCTCCATTGTGACTGATGTGCTTTCTCTAGTATTTGTGGGCTTCAACATCTCTCGCACACTAATTCACTACACTTCAAGTCAGGAAAAATGCACTTTAATCATGAAATATTTAATATATATACACATATGTTACAATAAACTACTGTGATCTCTAGAATTCCAAATAGCACCACTCTACTGATTCAACTTCTCAATCTCCCCCTCTCTATCTGACCTTCTCACAACTACACACTTCATGTAACCTCCTGTGTCAGCCTCGACTCAGTGACCACACTAACAGGCTGAACCTTGGACTTCAGTTGACCTCATAACACTCGCATTCCTTTCTTATTTCCACCAGTTCGCTCCCCTTTTCTCTTTTCTGTCAAACCCGTGAATTCTCACGTGACAATGACTTAAAGTGTTTTTATATCATGCAATAAGCATTGAATAAGAAAACAGGAAGTATACGACTAGTATAAGCGACGTTTGTAAGCTACAAAAGAAAGTAATTAAAATAACGTTTTTGGAGCACGCTAATCGTAGCATATTAGTATAGTTTTAACAACATGTATACTACGAGTACTAGTTATATATAAACAGTATAATTATATATAACTTTACAGCAAGGCAGTAAAACAATATGCAATAGTGGTCCGTGGCTAAGATACTTATTTTTCAAGTGGTCCTTGAATCACAAAAGGTTGAGAACCACGGTGTGCAACGAGACATTGTTATTTCCCTTGGTTCTTCGCTTTCTTAAAAAATTTCCTGCCCCATTCCCGCCAAAACACATGGGTAATTCCCTGAAACATTACGTGTTCAGTCACCTTTAGTGATTGTGATTCATTTAGTTAGACTTTCCAATACAAACTTTACTAATCATAATTCTTCAGTAGGATCTCATAAAATTTAAAAGGTATGATTTTTTTATTCATTTAATTAGCAGTATGGAAGTAATGTTTTTGTATATCTACCATTTGTCAGTGTAAGTGTAACTATCCGTGTACATAAATAATAAATAGCTATCAGTCTGAGTCTGTTCATAAGGTTCAAACGGTCATGTTTTATATTTTATTTTGATAGCTTCTTCAAACACCTTGCCAACTATCATATTACCTGTTAAACATTTTATAAAGTCAATTTGGAGTGAGATGTTCAAGACATATATCTCCTATAAAAAAATCTGAATTAATTAAAATGTCCGATACATTTCTTTAACGGATTGGTTAATCGCAAACGAATTGGAAATAATTTATATAGTCGGCTGATTACGTGGCGGGGCTAATGTCCTTTCGATTTGCTACTCCAAAAAATGGCGGTTGTCCTTGAAGGTGCTATTCTCAACTTTTCAAGAATTTCATGTAACGCTAACAAAAGAACAACGATTTGCCTGTTCTGTGCTTCAAAAAGGTAAGATGATACGGATTTTTAAAACTTTTATTCTTAAAGTATCTTTAATTCAAGTTTAGAGAATATAGTTATTTATTTTGTTTTTAAGGCACGGTGACCCCAGCTATAAGCTTGGGTACCGCACCATATAAGTTTACATTAGAAATAATAAGACACAGTTCACTCCCCAGTATAAAATGCAAAATTACGCCTTTGTCCGGAAACTATCCTTGGGGTTAAACTGGGCTAAGCCAATCTATACCCCTTCCCAGGACAGAAAATAACATCAGTATACAGTAATAAACTAATTAATCACTACCTCTTTAGACATTACATTGCTGCTTTACAGTGGCGGATCTAGATTTGCGTGGGGGGGGGGCAAGGAGAATATCAGGGGGCGCCGCTAAATTTTACTAATATCCGTAAATACGAATTATTAGCATACTAATTTAGTCAATTTTATAAATCATCGAATAAGTCAAACAGAACCAACAATATAAACAGATATGTTTTCAAAATAGTAACGTAAATTTGTTTCAATAGTATATGAATATTAATATGTATTGATCTAAAAATGAAACTTAGTTCATGCGAATTTAAATAAAGGCCTGAGCCCAATATAAATTGCTTTCTACGTGATTTCATTGAAGCAAAACGATTTATCGTTGATTCAAAGTCAACGTTCTCAGCTAGATAATGTTTAATTGAAATTAAATCCAATCCAGACAGACGTTCATTTGTCATTGTAGAGCGCAAATAATTATTGATGATTTTCAATCTACTGAAACATCCTTCAGCAGTAGCACTGCTAACAGGAAGATTCAAGTAAATTTTATAGAGTATTGATAAATTAGGGAGACCTGATGCCATTTGTTTTTCAGTCTTCTTCTTCTTCTTCGTTCTCAAAATATTTTGATAGAGGATTTAGACAGCAAGTCCTATATTTGTGATGAACTGCGCTGTGGCTGTCAGTTGTTCCAGTCCACCATAGAGTTTGTCATCGAGGGTAGCTTCCTGGGGCCATATGTCTGTCCGGGTATGGTGGTACAGAGGGCAGTTTTGGAGAACATGTTCCGCATTTTCCGCAGCTATCCCGCAGGGGCACATTTCGTTTTCTCCAATTCGAAGTTTGCGGAACATGTGTTGCCTTAGTTTGTTGTGGCCCGTCCTTAGCCTGAAAATGATGTTTTGTGATTTGCGGGGGAGTTTGAAGTATGCATCACTTTTTGGGTGGTTTTCTTTGAGCTCGGACCATCTTTCAGATTCACTTCTTTTGAGCATTGCCTTGATTTCTTCGTGGTTTTTCAGTCAAGAATGGTAGAACATCTTTAATTTGTAGTTCACTAGATAGTGATGAACGCATTTATGCTTAGAAATCTTTGAAGGTATCATATTCTACGATTGCTTCTTCTAGGTTAATGTCGTGTTTGTAAATTTCGCATAAACTTCAAAAATAATCTTTATTTTCTTTCGACATTTATGATGGATCAATACAATTAATACAATATAAAATGTTCTCCGAAAGTCATTAAATCGATCATCTATTTGTGTTACAAGTGTATCCAAGATATTGAAGTACGTTTTAAATTTAAAGCGTGTAGTTGGATGATAAGCCTTTCATCTCTGCTTAGTTCGCCTGCCAAACTTTTCTTTTTTGCAAATAAATTCACTTTTCTTTAAAGTCTGTTTTAACATCTAGTTTGGATAATTTTCTTCAATAAATTATTTGACATCTACATTCAGAATTTCAAAAACTTTGCCGCTTCTCATTTCAACAAAGTTATTTCTTCCAACATCGATCAATTGTTTTTCAAATGCAATGTGAATATCCTTGCGTTGCAAGTAGTTTGATAACACGAAGATATTATCAAACAACTCTTTGTACAAATAGCATCAGAAAAACAAAATAATATGTTGTTATTAAAACATATAGTCCCATAGCCTCTGCTCTGACACTTCCTTTATTTTCTGTCGAGTCCCTTGAATTTATTTCTTCAAGTGTGGCTAGAATAGCAGAGAATGATCCAACAACTACACCAACTGCCTGCTTACAGCTTGCCAATCTTGTATCAGAAATTCGTTTCAAAGTATCTAATGTTGATTCATATTGAGATTTCTGATATTCTTTAAGAGTATGTAGAATTGGTAAAGCGGTAGGGGCACGGTGGTCGAGTGGCATGCGCGCTCGGCTCTCGAACCGATAGTTGCGGGTTCGAATCCATGTGAAGGCAAACATTTGTTCCTGGGGCCTAGGGCGTCCCTGAGTCCACCCAGCTCCGAATGGGTACCGGAGTTGTCAGTCGTAACTATGGATGAACACTTCACTTCACCGTTTTAAGATGATGTCCAGTGAACATTTTTGAATGAAACATAATTTACAGGACCATAATAAACAGATTCAATATAGCACAAGAGTTGTTCACATAATTTGTCAATCTAGTCTTTTTTTATAGTCAAATTGTAGACGCAATAATTTACAGGACCATAATAAACAGATTCAATATAGCACAAGAGTTGTTCAAATAATTTGTCAATCTAGTCTTTTTTTATAGTCAAATTGTAGACGCATTAATCTTCTTTATACAAGGAGCGTCTGTATAGATAAGACAAGACAACTAGGAATGCATAAGGAATGCAGCTGTGCCGAAAACAACTGTACATTACTGTTTGAAGACATTGCTTCGATTGTAACCAAATTCAAAACATGGTCACAAAAATGAACATAGATGACATTGGCTGAAAGTGTCTTTATTTGAGTTTGAAGAGTGTATCAATGTTTCGCAAGTTCCGTTAAAATCTTCTTCAAAAATGCGACAGGATTGCTGTTTACCAAAATTTAAAAGCCTATAAATATCCACACTAAGTGGAACTGAACGTAAAGAAACTGACATCTCATAGATGAATCAATAATTAAAGGAAAGAATTGTGCAGACTTAACTTCATTATCAATTGTCACTGATATGTCAGATGCGAGGGATTGAATCAAATCATTTAGCACATCTTGACTTAAATAAAGTTAATTTTCCTTTTCAAACTTTAGATGACTGTCCAAAGTGGAATCATATTTGGGTAATAAAGTTAACAATTCACGAAAAATTTCAGTATGGGGCCGTCCATAAAGTACGTCACGCTCTGAGGGGGGGGGTGTAAGAAAGTGTGACACTTTGTGACAGGGGGGTCAGGCCATCTGTGATGTCACACATTGATTTTTTAAATTATTTTTTTTTGCTAATTTATTTATATTTGTTTAGTAGAAAAATATATTTCAAAAATTTTGTGAAACATTAGAATTAGTTTTATGTCAAAATAGCATGAAATGCGTATCTCCTGAATGTTTTGTTCATAAATCTGAATTGGATATAGCAGGACTAATATCGAATGATCATGAATGGTTTGACAATCATGTTCGCACCAGCCAATATTTTACTCCACGTGTGAAATATCAGGACATAAAATGTTGCGACAAAGCACGAAGCTCATATTTCAACGTTTTACTTTCAAAATTCGTCCGCCTCCAATCCCAATCAACCAAACAATTGATGGACTCAAAGCTTCAGAAAGAGCAGATGCAGATTCTTATAAATTTCCTTCCTTGTTTGTAGCAAAAACTCTCAAATTTAATGACATTATGCCAAGATCAACAGGAGTTTTCAAAGTACAACCATATGATTACCAGCTTATTTCATCGACTTTGCACAGTATGTCACTTATATTGTTGAACAAACATACAGGACAACACAGAGCTCAGGTTCAGGAGAATGTGCCCACACAAACTGTTCAAGAATCAAATCAGATAAAACGCATCCGTCCTCTGAGAATTGCTTCTAGAAGGCAAAGAGAATCCATGGCAGTTATTGCCAGAAAAGGAAATGCACATACAGAGGCTGTTGAGTGGCTAGATGAAGACGAGTTGATCTGTCTGCAATTATCCTTCCAGGAAACGATGATTGTGAAAGATTGACGTCAGTCGTAACTATGGATGAACACTTCACTTCACCGTTGTAAGATGATGTCCAGTGAATATTTTTGAATGAAACATAATTTACAGGACCATAATAAACAGATTCGATATAGCACAAGAGTTGGTCACATAATTTGTCAATCTAGTCTTTTTTTATAGTCAAATTGTTTTGTTTCCTTTTTATTATTTAATCACGGTTGTGGTCAAGTTTCGCTAATCTACTATTTATCCTGTGTCAATAGAATGCATAACGGGAAGATTATCTAAAAACTTGACCTCACCCTTTGTAAATGAAAAGGTAGCAGATAAATGATGTGTATTCGATCTAGATTTAGTTACTGTTTCATTGAATAACTGTGACAACTGTTGACAATTAACTATTCTACTATTAAAGTCATTTTAATAATCTGATAGTTCTTTTAAGTGGGGGTGTGCGGAATTTCGGCTTCAGCCCCCGCAAATCCGGAATCCGGCTATTTTTAAAAATCTGGCTCGGGCTTCGGCTCCGGCAGGATTTCACTTCATAAATCCGGCTGGCCGGTAGATCCCTAATTTATATATATATTCATAATGGCTCCGGCAAATCCGGAATCCGGCCATTTTAACAAATCTGATTCCGGTGTCACGAAATAAAGTCTCCCCCAAAATAAAGTCTCCCCCCGGAGAGTTTATTTTAAAACAAAATCGCCCCCGGAGACTTTGTTTTAAAATGAAGTCTCCGTGTTAAAATAAACCCTCCCCTTAATTATTGGAAATTATAAATAATTGTTTTATTAAACTTTATGACTTAAAACATAATTTGTATTTGTTCTACATTCATTTCTGTATGATTATTGGAAATTGAGCAATCTTAAGCTTTGTCAGGGGCGTAGCAATTTGCGGGCTAAGTGGGTGTATGCCCGTATAGACACATATTTAGAGTAGGTTAATTGCCCAGAGTTATTTAAAAGAATATCAGACAAATGAACTGAAATATAAAGATGATCAAGTAATACGAGAACGTGACACCGATATTTTGGAACAAGAATTCACTCTTTACGTTTGTGGGTAGATCATGTGTTAAGGACCTAAATGAAATTACCGATTTCTATGTGTGCATTAAAATAATTCAAAAACATTATTACTGTCTATTATCGGTAGCGTTTACTAAAGTTACTGGAGAAAATTTAACAAATCAAATGTAGCCAAGGTTTTTAAATTTAGAAAATAAAGTAAAAAAACAGGTTACACGATTAAACAATCAGTGTCTTAGCTAGGGTTGGTGATACCCATTGCGTAAAATTCACAATATGACCCAGATCAAAGTGTTGAGGAGATCTGGGTTGAGATGAGGCGCTTAGTTAGCTTGAGATTCCCGTTTAGGTGTGCCGCTGAATTAGTTAGGCATAAGGTCAATGACCTTACGGAATGTTAGAATCCTGGAGACTTAAGGGGTAACACAGAGGTGGGCTTGTTTATTGATGAAATGCGACAGGAAAACATGAAGCGTCTTTTGTTGAGCGGGTAAAGATTAGCTATATGTCTTAGTAGATAGATTGCTTCAAGGTGGGCACGTATTGGCCATTTAAGTTGTCTATCGAGTCATAGTTAGCTGAGGTATGAAGAAGTCTGCTTAGGAAACCTTCACGTTCTAAGCAACGGTGGTCAAACCGCGGTTCGCGAGCCGCATGCGGCTCTTCTGTGTTCACATTGCGGCTCGCGTGCAATTTATGAAAGATATATTAAAAGGATTACTGAAAGATTTCCAAGCCAGGTTTTATGACTCATAATGCTTCAATGCAACTCTCAACAATTTTTAAATATTTTAAAACGGCTCTAAATTACTAAGGGTCTGGTCACCTGTAGTCTAATGAGTTATTATAATGTAATAATCACGCAAAGGGAGGCATTAGGGAGTAATTTATATGAGTGTGTATGTGTGTATGTATGAATTTATGTATGTACGTATACATATATGTATGTATGTATGTATGCATGCATGTATGAATTTATGTATGTACGTATACATATATGTATGTATGTATGTATGTATGTATGTATGTATATGCATGTATGTATGTATGTATGTAAGTATGTATGTATGTATGTATGTATGTATGTATGTATGTATGTATGTATGTATGTATGTATGTATGTATGTATGTATGTATGTAAGCATGTATGTATGTATGTAATTATGTATGCATATATGTATGTATGTAGTATGTATGTATGTATGTATGTATGTATGTATGTATGTATGTATGTATGTATGTATGTATGTATGTATGTATGTATGTATGTTTGTATGTATGTATGTATGTACGTAGTATGTATGTATGTATGTATGTATGTATGTATGTATGTATGTATGTATGTATGTATGTATGTATGTATGTATGTATGTATGTATGTATGTATGTATGTATGTATGTATGTATGCATGTATGCATGTATGCATGTATGTATGTTATGTATGTATGCATGTATGTTTAATATTTTGTTTAATATATTTTTTTTTAATATTTGAAAGATAAATTTTGCAATACATGTACTAGTTTTTGTAATGAAAGTATTGATCATTTTTTTTAAAGAATCTTTTCTCACTATGCGATTTGCAATTGTAGCTTAATTGTTATCCTCGAAGTATTTTATACCTACTAAAATGAAAATAATAACCTGTAGTTGTGATTCTCTTGTGTTAATACTCTTTTTTTTATCTCCTAAAGCTTTCTAATATTTTAGAATATCTAGCAATATAAATAGTAAAATCAAAGTACCATTTAAAGACTTTGTAAAATATGTTAACGGATAGATACAATTTTCTTAATTATTTTTTCTCTTATGGACACAACTCTAGATTGGGCTGTCCAGTCCATAATGTCATAATTAGTTTAGACACTCTAGAAAGGGGGCGGTATAAATTATAGGCAGAAAATTTAATGTTAGTCATGAATATTGGAGCCAACGTCTAAATTTTTTGTAACATGTGTAAAATGCTTTGAAATTTTAATATATTCGTTGTATTTAAAACTGTTATGGCATTTAAAAATACAAATTCATAAAGAAAAATAATACACGTGTACAGTAAAAGATAATTTCACAATCGTGATATGAGATAATCTATTCGTGCATGGTGATGTTATGAAAATAAGGTTCAATAATTGCGCTGTATTTCTGAATGTTTACAAAATAATTTAATTTTAAAAATCTATGTCTGTGTGTGTACGCAAACTTTTGACTAAATAAAAGTAACTGAAACTGAAATCACATTTATTCCGTACAAAGCATTTGTAATATCTAACACACACACACACACACACACACACATATATATATATATATATATATGTATATATATATATATGTATATAAGCTCAATATGTCACCCCCTCACGACTAAACCCATAGTCCTCCTCCGAGTCTTCTAGTGCCAAATAACGGGAACAAACTTAATTTTAGATTTTGTTTTACCCCTTGTGATAGTGTCAGCTAGTGCAGTCAGCACCACCAGTACCCCCCCCCCACCTCCATTGACGCCTCGCCTCTGCGTCTCACAATAACAATGCATAGCCCACAGAGTTTTTTTTAAAAAAAGACTTTATAATCAGGTCAGAAGTTAAACAGGTCAGTGTCGTAGCCCGATTTTTGTTCCCTCCGTGCGGTTACTTAATTGGGTCACTCCCACCCTTTCCCCCCGACTCTAGATATTAAGAAACCTTCTCATCGTCTGAACACCCGACGTTGTACAAACTTACTATTTATAGTAACAACACAAACCCATGCCTATAAAGACATAATCCTTGCTTTATGAAACAAAACAACTGCCTTTTTACACCCCAAAACTGCCTGTGCGTCAATTTGTACAGCGGGAAAAAAATCAAGTAATTAAGTAATTTTTCAAATTATATCACGCCCCTGAGAAGTGTCAAATGGTATCGTCCGCTCCCCCCTCTTATCTCTCTATATCTACGCCACTACCATAAATAGTATTACAGTAAACATGTGTGAATATTATGTCACGCCCCTGAGAGGTGTCAAACGGTATGGTCCACAACCCCCTCTTATCTCTCTATTTCTACGCCACTACAATAAATAGTATTACAGTAAACACGTGTGAATATTATGTCACGCCCCTGAGAGGTGTCAAACGGTATGGTCCGCACCCCCCTCTTATCTCTCTATTTCTACGCCACTACATAAATAGTATTACAGTAAACATGTGTGAATATTATGTCACGCCCCTGAGTGGTGTCAAACGGTATGGACCGCACCCCCCTCTTATCTCTCTATATCTACGCCACTACCATAAATAGTATTACATTAAACATGTGTGAATATTACAGCAATACACAAGTAAGTATTCTTTATTCTTTTGATTTTTAATGATCTCTTTGTTTTATATCGAAAGTATGATGGGGGCGAATTTATTTTGGGGGAGACAATATTTTACAGGGTAGGGGCGAAATTATTTTAATCGGGAGGAAAACATTTTCTCCCCCCGGAGGATTTGTTTTAAAACAGAGTCTCCGGGGGGAGACTCTGTAGGGGGAGGATTTATTTTGCAACACCGGCACCAGCCGGATTTCACGTAATTAATCCGGCCAACTTCAGCTCCGGTCGGATTTCAAAATTTTGAATCCGGTACATCCCTACTTTTAAATGGATATTTTATATTTTAATACAGATTAATATATATATTAGTATTAAATTAATATTTTAATTAGGTGTTATTTTCCACTTGGCGACACACCTAACTGATCAAACCTGAGATTACAGTTTCATCATTTGAAATACGATGTGTTCATCGAAGGCGTCTTTAGGGGGGGCGCCATTTTAGACCCAACAGGGGCTTGGGGGGGCAATCCGACCCCCTGCCCTATAGCTAAATCCGCCACTAGTGCTTTAGCTGTGTCAGAGACGTTAAATTCTTTCCTCAAGTGGGAAAGATGTTTATTGGATTATTTAAAATAATAATAATAAAATACTTTATATTACGATGTCTCATTGGACGGTCCCTTTTATTTGAAAAAGGAATCCTCTCATTGTTAGGAAATATATTTTAGAAAGTATTGAACTTACATTTTAAATCGTAAACATTATGAATTTAATAGCTAAACAGGAAAAAATCTAGCTCAAACATAAAATTTAATTTAAAAAGGACACAGCTTTAACATTCTAATTGAAATTAAAACAACATTTAAAATAATTTAAATTAATTTTAATTTCAAATAGTAAATTACAACTAAGTTCTAAAGCCACAACTCTTAGAAAATTACTTATTTGCCATACAAATTTTCAAACTAACTACAACATCAAAATGACTCCATTGCTTATTATGGTAAAGTACATGATCTGTCGTTGACTGAAGATCAAATCTTGCCTCATTGATCAATCAGTACATCGAATCCCCGACTTTTGTATAGACCGCGATATTCCAACAGAAAATGTTTGCTGTTGCCAGGATTTCTGCGGCAGTTGTGCTGACGAGGAATGCCAGAAATGTGTATATACTCCTCTTCATCTTGGTTCCTGTAGTTGTTTTGTAATGCCAGTGTTCATGTGTTGAATAAATTTATATCTGAGGAGGATGTGGGTGTCCTCTGTTCCTGTCAGAATGTAGCTTATGGCCCTAAAGTAGCAGCTTCCATCCCCTTTCCTTTTAAATGTACGCCCCGGTTGTTCGAGGTTTCTTATTCGTCCATAACATACAACCTTGTAAAAAGTAAGGCCATAGTTGTGCTAAGACGCTTTCTTCCTGAAATTGTTGTTGGGTTAAAAGTCCTAATTTGCATTAGTTTCGGTAAAGGTTGTATCACATTTACGTCTGTTTCTGTTTCTTCACCTGTGCTCTCTTGTTCCTTTTGTTGTAGGCTCCCAATGAAAGTGCCTTTAGCAGAATCATCGGGGCACTGATTGGGTGAAGAACCATGTTCATTGCTGTAAATCTTAAGATAACTGACTGGGTAGGTTTTTTGGGTATCTTGTAAATCTTTTATTATTAAGCTTTATTCTTCCCTTATTAAATGATTCAACCACTAATTAGGGACTATTGCGGTGTATGGGGTGCTCAAGGCGGGGTAGTACCTCGACATGTCGTACTCTCTATGGGGTAGTTCGTCCACCCTTGATCCCCACTTGTCACTCAGCTCTCACCAGTGGCTCCTAGAAACCGTATCGTGCGCAGTGGCCACACCTCGGGCAATGGCCCCAACTGGCTGGCTAAACCTTGTGAGGTCAGCCGACGGGTCTAAAACCCTCGGTGATCTAGATATGTCTACCTTTGCACATGAAGACTGGATTCGGTGGACGGAGCGGAGGAACCACTAGATTTTCAACGGTCAAGAAGGCGATTTTCAGCAAAGCGTTGTGGAACGCTAAGGGCATGACAAGACACACAGGACATCATGGCCATCCACTGCATCCGTCTCCGTCACCAGCCGTCTCGACTCTGTCCTGCCACTGGATCAAGATGGTCTAGGGCGAGAGAGTGAGATCGACGAACTGCGCAACTCTTTCTCACTAAAATCCAAGACATCGCGCAAGTCATTTTTGTCATCCATCCCATCCCATCATTCACCGTCAAGTCCTGTGGCGACAGGCAAGCGACGAAGCGGCAGGTGTGGGTACACTGGGAGCCGTAGCCGTAACCTTGCACAAAGGCGGCCCAGGGCATTGGGTCGTTCTTCGCTGACACGGAAGAGAGGTGGAGACCGGCAGACCCCAGGTCGACTGAGCAGCCCTCTTCAGGAATGCACTGCTCACCTCCATGGCACGTGGAAGGGGCTAGAAAAGGTGCCCTAAACATTGCCTGCTCCAGCCTTCCCTAGCCAGCGCATCGTGGCTAGTGGGGACCCTATACCAGCTGTCAATACACAAAAAATAAAACGAGGATAGCTCCTCTCACATTGGGCGCATGGGGACAGAGACGATGCAGACAGACCTCAGAAGAGAACAGCCCTGATTGGTAAAGAACTCGCCAGATACGACATCGACGTCGCAGCCCTTAGCGAGACCAGGTTCGCGGGTGAAGGAGAGCTCTGTGAAAGAGGCTCCCTTTACACATTCTTCTGGAGTGGAAGACCCAGCGAGGAGCGGCGTGAAGCAAGCGTTTGCTTTGCAGTTAGGACAACCCTTGTCAGAAAGCTGGTTGGACTACCCCAGGGAGTGAACGTCAGGCTCATGACCATGAAACTCCCATTGATGGCTGGAAAGAAGCATCTCACCATCATCAGTGAACTTCACACTGTCATTGCCGACGTTCCAAAGGCGGACAAACTCATCTTGCTACGTGACTTCAACGCAAGAGTTTGCAAGGACAATGTTGTCTGGGAAGGAGTCCTTGGACATCATGGAGTGGGCCACCGCAACAGCAACGGTCTTCTTTTGCTCCAGACCTGCGCTGAACATGAACTGCTGATCACCAACACGATCTTCCGCCTCCCAACCCGTAATCGGACGTCATGGATGCACCCCCGCTCGAAGCACTGGCATCTTATTAACTACGTCATCGTGAGGAATAGGGGCAGGCGTGGTTTACGAGTGACCAAGTCCATGTGCGGCGCTGAATGCTGCACATAACACTGCCTCATCATCACCAAGCTCAATATTCGTATTCAGTCTAAACGACGCCAGCAAGGGAAGAAGGCCCCCAAACGGCTGAATATTGCCAAGCTGAAGACCGCTAGCGGCAAGCAGTCCTTCGTGGATGCTCTGAAAGAATGCTTGAAATCCACCTCTCTGGACAACCAGAACGTGTAGGCAGATTGGGCGTCACTCAGAGAGCTGATTTACACCACAGCTTCAGAGACCCTGAGGCCCCAGACCAGGAATCATAAGGACTGGTTTGATGAGAACTGCAAAGACATCGAGCTGTTATTGGATGAGAAACACCACCTCCACCAAGCTTACCTCAATAACCCAAAGGATCTGCCTCGTCAGCCATCTGCGCACACATAGACAGAACCACTCCCAGCAACCCTCTGATGACTAGAGTGGTCCTCGTCGACTCGACGGACGAAACACACGAGGGACTAATCCATCTAAGTTTCATCTTTGAAACCATGCGATGAAAGCAGCGCTTATTCTTGATATGGACTATGGGACCATCATTTATTTCTTTTTTGCTGACGTTTCACTTTTGATGTTCCTGTGCAGAGTGGATATTGTTATTCAACGTTCGATGCAGCTTTTTAAATTTTATGAACGGCTGAGTGTGCTTAGCACGTCAGGGTTGTCCAAATACGTCATTGTGGGAACCATTCCATATTCTGCAGGCCTGAGATCCGTAGGTGGCTAAGCCTACCGCCCATACATGACCTCTAAAGGAGTGCACCTGGTTGAGGCATGTACAGATGTGTGGTATGCTAACAAAATACCAGGGATAAATTGGTCACAGTAGTTACTTGGTCATTTACAAGCTTGCTATGAGTTTCTTTAATAGTTCTATTTTGACGTTTCCATTTACCATTCATTTGTGGATGGTCATCATCATCAGTCCCGTGACCGTCGTGGTCGTTGAGCGCATGGACACATCAACAGACAACGATATCCACATTTGCCTATCTTGAGCGGCGGCCAGTAATTCGTTCAACTTCAGCCCTGTCCAATCTCTTATGTTGTCAAGCCAACTTTTCTGCTGTCGACCTCTTCGCCGGCGCCCCTCTACAGTGCCTTTTAGTATGATTTTTTTTATAAGGATATCATATCTTTATATTGTGGATTGCAGGCTGATGCAATTCGGTGATAAAATTGAAACTGCGTCATCAGCTTGTTAATTATCATGCTCACAAATTCACGTTCTCTAGTCACTAATTAG
Source organism: Ampullaceana balthica (assembly GCA_944989445.1). Taxonomy (NCBI): domain Eukaryota; kingdom Metazoa; phylum Mollusca; class Gastropoda; family Lymnaeidae; genus Ampullaceana; species Ampullaceana balthica. The sequence continues at coordinate 90,138 of CALYLW010001696.1, read as the reverse complement.
TGTCCATTAAACTAAGGTGACAAATAACTGAGTAAAGAAATGTTGCTTCAGTCCACATGGAGAAATGATACTTTCCAGCTATTTTATATTTGTTTTCTGTTTTTTTCCAGAAGGGGACCGATCACATCAATACCGACTAACCTGCACAATTTCACAGGCATGGGTATCTTGTTCAGTGATGGGGTCTCCTTGCTGATTTTTTTGTTTTATTACAAGAAAACTTTACTGGCTTTTTACAATTGGTTAACCTCATTCTTCGTTCTCTTCCAATAATGTCTAATCTCAGCCAAATGGCCACCAGAATATAATGGGTTATCATGAAACACCTTCAGGATATTTGGCGTCAGACTTTTATTGAGTACCTCCATGGTATATAATCGCTTATTTTGCTTGAGAAGATTTTGCTTTTTGTCTAAATTTTGACTAGGCATTTAAGCGTTTCTCTGGAGTCATAGATCCACTGGGAGTACTTACTTTCTGTGCAGAGTAAAATCCTAAAAGCTGAGATCATATAGTCGGTCTTCCATGGTTGTCATGGTTGGTCGTTTTTTTTTATTGTGACCAAAATGTATTCTGTAAGTGGTGAAATTCGTTTCGACGACTTTGTCAAGATTGCCTAATCAAACAAGTTTGTCGAATTCACCTTTTTGTGCCACTCTTTTAGATTAACGCTGTTCAAAGGAAATAGGGCTGATTAAAAATAGATTGATTGGCCCGCCGAGGACGGAGCTTCTTTTGAATACGGATTAGCCACGCGTCACCTAACACAAACGTTGCATCAGCAACAATTGATAAAAGTTTGGAAATAAAACAATCCAACATAAGCGAAATCCAGTAATGTTTACCCTACTGTTCGTCTTGCCCCATACTTTTAAGACAGGTGCAAAATAATAGCGCTGATTTAAACATTAAAAAATATTAATAATAATCTGTTTTGCGCCACAAGAGCAGAGGTTTCTTTTGAATGAAGGTAAAATGCGACAGAGTAACAATTGATAAAGATTCGGAAATACGACAAGCAACATTGTGGAAGTCAAACAATGTTTCCCACACTAAAAGTATTGCCCTACCTATTCTTTTAAGAGCTACGCAGATTAAAATATATTTAGGCCGATACAAAAGGGAAACGCGCTATGTTCCTTTTTTAAAATGAAGATAAGCCTTCGTCGACAGTAACGGGTAATAGAATCTATATACGTGGAAAAAACAATTTAAAAAACATTCATGCATTATTTACATTTAATTTTTTTTAAATTTATTACCAAACTCAAAATTATTAGATAATAACTAACCAAAATGATTTTAATGATGAGCAAGGTAAATGTATTCAAACTGTTAGCAAGCATTTGAAAAGCAACGCGTTTAAGTTATTTTATAAAAAATAAAAAATTCACCTAGTGCTGAATTACGCCATTTTAAAAGAAATAATATGTGTATAGACTCTAAATTTAATTAAAAAGTGACAATCCTATTGAACATCGTGATAAAAATTATTTTTATAATTATTTCATAGTAAATAAATCATCTTTAATACTTGAAGAAAAAGTTTAACTTATATGATGAAGCTAAAGCACAAATAAAATGTGTAAATAATTAGTGATTTATCACTTTATTACTGTAACTCATTTTATCAAAGAGGTATAATATTTTGGACAGGGTTTTTAATCTGTCCTGTTACACCTTTAATTGATCTCTTAGTGCCTTAGCAGCTTCTTTGTAAATTATTTTTCTATTGAAATGAATACAATACATAAACATACAAATATGACACAGCTTCTTGGGATGTGATTTGTACAATTTAAAGTACAGTTCAGGTGAACTTTTTGCTACTGCTTTAATGTATATAAGCTAATGTATATAAGCTAATGTATATAAGCTAATGTATATAAGCTAATGTATATAAGCTAATGTATATAAGCTAATGCAGTGGCGGAGGGGGCGGTCCGCCCCGGGCGGCACACATTTTGGGGGCGGCATTTGGGGGCATTTGAAAAGTATAGCCCTTTCGGACAACCACCCTTTTTCTTTTGAAAGAGGAAAACCCGGGTGAAAATAAAATATTCGTACTTTGGAGTCGTAATTAACGGATTCTCAAGACATTATTTATTACACACTGTTATTACGAACGCATAACCATTAAGAAATTTAAAATTGCTTAAAAATTGTATTGATTTGTTTTGAAAATTAAGTGGTATACATCACAGATGACGCTTTTTATAAGAAAGCGACACAAAGAATACATCACCGCGGGACCGAATATACTATTAATATCGCTGCGAAAATTATTGCGTGGATTTTCGACATGCACATAATGATAAACGAACAAGTACCTACATGGCATGGGGGTTCAAATATTGTGTTTAACTTGCAAGTAGTAATTTATATTACTGTATAAGTTTACAGAAAATTATTCTAAGGTAATTTATTAAAAATGTATTATTTTTGTTTTCATTAACGTAGCACAAACAAAATGTGTGTGTTTCATTTAAAAACGTTTATTGACTAAAACTTTTACGCTTATCCTATTAAAGTAATGTTTAGATAGTTTGAATTAGTCTATTTTACTGAAAATTATTGCGATTTTTGACAAGAAAGATTAATCGCGATTGTTGTTTTTTTCTCCAAGTTTTGCATAATGGTGAAAAAATTTTAAGATCGTGGATGGCGTATTCAAAAAATTATATACTTGTTTTGCTGTAAACTGTTTGATGATCTTTTCCAATCAAATTTTAAGACGGAAAAATAGTTTTAATAAAAAGTGTAAATCTCAAAATAAGTCATCACGAGTTGAGTCTACTGCACATTCGATCATTTTCCCTAATGGAAGGAATTAGAAATAAGAATTGGACAAGGCGCAACTTTTGATAAACTACAACAACAGAATATTGATAAAGAAATAAGAAACAAATGAAAGCAAAACTCACAATACTTATTATAATTAGATTCTTAGCAACATCAAAAAATTGGCGTTTAGGGGTCATCGTGAAAGTATTCATGAGGAAGACATCAATTCAATTGAAAATAGAGGAAATTTTCTAGAGCTTGTTGACTTGTTGGCTAATTACGACCCAGTATTATGTGAACATTTAGTAAACATTAAGATGGGTAATAAATATAGTGTCTCCTATTTGTTGAAAATAATTTGAAATACATTCATAGACCTATTGAGGGGCGCAGTGAGAAAAACAACTATGGACCAAAGAAAGCAAGCTGAAAAGTTTTGTATGATATTTTACAGCACTCCAGATATTTCCTTAAAGTTTAAACTTGTCAAATTAATAGATACGTAGTTATTGATATCAGCGAAGTTAAAGTTGTATAATCGTATATTTAATTTGTAGAAAATAAAGGAAAAACTGTTGAGGAAATCACAAATATGATTTTAAGGAAATTAGAAAATGTTTAGATACAAAAAAGTTGCAGAGGAAAGGGCTTACGATAATGCTTCCGTCAATCTAAATGCAGAGTTTGTAGCATGCACACATCATTCATTCACATCATTTTGGAACTATCGAAAGTTGTTTTCATTTTTTTAAATTCTTCCACTCGCCGATGGGAAGTTTTACTTTATGTCACAGGTCAAGGTGTCAAACGCAGTGCTGAAACTCGCTGGAGCGCTTGAGCAGAAGCAGTAATTATAGTAAAAAATCATATTTTTTTTTACATTTTAAGCGACTTGGAAAATTTGACATCTAAAGAAGAAAATAGTAAAACGAGATCACTTGCTGAAAATTTTCTCAATTCAATGCAATCTGTTTCTTTTCTATGTTGTCACAATTTATGGGAACCCGTCTTTTTTGTAAATTAATAATACCTTCAAATAAAATGTTCACCAATGCCATAGAAAACTAATTTCTTTGCAAACCGATTTCATGGAACAAAGAGATGTGTTAATGGAAAAAGCTGTTATAGCAGCCAAAAGAATGTGTGAAGAGTTGGAGACATCGACTGAACGCCAAGTTAGAAGGGGAAAACATATGAGTGGGGAAAATTCAAACGACGTAGTCTTATCTTTAGAACATGAAGTACGACGAGGTTTTTTTAAATCCATGGATCGAATATTAAAGGAAGTAAAAGAACGCTAGGATCAATTGCATGTCCTTGTAAGAAAATATTCGTGCATATATCCCATGTAACCTACTTAATGAAGAAATTGAATGTCAAATAAATGATTTTATTGACATAGATAAAGAACATTTTCATATTGAAAGAAGAATGATCCAGGTTTCATGGCTGTACCTATACCACAAAAAGAGGCATTGCGTTGGGAAAATGGAGGAAAAGGCCCCCTTGATCTATTAAAATTTATTCAACAGTATAGATTGGAAACTTCTGAACCCAACATTGTAATCTTGCTAAGAATTTTTATAACAATTATTGTTATAGTGTCGCTAGTTGTGAAAGGAGCTTCTCCAAACTGAAGTTGATAAAAAATTATCTTCGTTCCATAATGAGTGCATGATTTAAGTCTTAAGACTACAAAATCTTGCAATATTGTCCATAGAACAAAATATAACAAATTATTTTAACTTCATGGCATAATACACGATTTTCTACTATGGAAGTTAGGAAAATAAATGTATAAAAATATGTTTACATACTAATGTACAAAATTTGTTCATACAAAATAATTAAATCATTTATTTATAAAACAAAATAAAAGCATACTAATTGGTATTTTTTTGTGAAAATTTGGAATACATTTGTCTCATGGGGTGGTGGGGGTGGGGCTGTAACCTCATTAACTTTCTTGTAACCTCAAAAAAGTACCTTGTATTGTCCGTAATTCTTATAAAATATGTATTTATAGGTATAACATCTTATTTGGCCTCCTTTATTGCCGCTTACTTAAATGTCATTCAATGGTAAAAATGTTCGCAACCTTTGCTTTGTTTCAATTACAATTATTTATTTATGTTTCATAATTTATAAAAACCATGATACTATTTACTTAAAAAGGGCGGCAAATTGGAGACCGCCCCGGGCGGCAAAAGGTCTAGCTACGCCACTGAGCTAATGTATATACACTAATGTATATAAGCTAATGTTTTTAAGCTAATGTATATAAGCTAATGTATATAAGCTAATCTATATAAGCCAGGGGTGTCCAAAGTCGGCCCACGGGCCATAACCCCCCCCCCTCGCGATGCAATTTTAACTGGCCCGCGGCCTCATCTGAAATAATTAAATGACTTACGTATTATTTCTGTAACGACAGTATATTTAAAAGAAAAGTCGAAATTTTGTACTGTTTTGAGTACGTCAAATGATAGCGAAAATCATGACGTTTTATGTTTTAACAACGTGAAAATGGAATTTAAAAACCTGAAGACCTTATAAGCTGTTTGAGTGTACGAAATTCGTTGACGGCCTACGGCATTAAATGTATGATGTCATTTAAATTTTTAAAATGTCACCGATGACAAAGCGCACCGCTACAAAGAAAAGTGGGAAAAGGTGGTTGTTGAAATTTGTTCATGAAATTAAATAACGATAAAGTCTATGCTATCCAAATTCAATAATCCTAATATGGACTTCGTTTTTTCCCCCAGATCACTTTTAGACAGAATGTCCTCAATTAATCGTTGTAAAGAGAAGGAAGAAGTTATATGAAAGCTGCAAGCAACCACCTTGTGAATATGAATCATCCAATTGGGAAAGACGTATTAAAAAAAAATTCTCCATAATGACCATTTTTAAAATCTCCTTTGACTTAAGCTGCAGTTTTCCATAATAATAATAAAAATTAAAAACAAAATTTCAGTTAGCAGTATACAGTTGTTTCAATTCGAGCTTATTTCATTAATACAGTAGGCCTACTTTTACAAACAACTACTAACCAAATTATTCTCTAAGCTATAAACCAACATCTTTGTTCTTCAAAATTCTCAAATGATAAGAATATTAAATATTGTAGTTAATTGCATATTTGATTTTAAAATTTCCCAATCGTATTAAGTTATTAAGAACTTCAATTACGCCATGAATTTAGCATATATATATAAATAAAAGTATGTCTGTGTGTGTGCTTGTCCTTTATAGCGGACTAAACCATTCATCCGATCGTCATGAACATTTTTGAGACTGTTGAGTACGCTCCCGGAATGGTAACTGGCAACTTTTTTTTCTAAATTTAACACTCATGGGGCGCAAGGGCCCATGATGTCATTTTTTGCTTGTATGAGCTATATAAAAATTAGTTTAATTGTGAGCTACTGTGTAAATTGATGGATCTTAACCAAACTCTGTATATAAAAACTTGACAGCCAATATTAAAATACTATAGGGCAGTGAACTCCTAATGACCACTCCTTCGGGGCTGGGGCCCCAAAATGCATTTTTCCTTAAACGTTTAAGATTTTATTCCCCATTCAATTATTAATGATCTTGAAAAATAATGATAAATATATGAGTCTATCCATTATTATCTATATTGAAATGAACTGGTGTTTTGAACTTTATATCTTGGACTGAATGGGCCCTAGGGCCCTTAATGTCGTTTTTTTTATATGAGCTATTTAAAAATTAGTTTATGCGTTAGCTACTGAGTAAATGAATGGATCTTAACTAAACTTTGTATACAAAAACTTGGTAACCCATATTAAAATACTTAAGGGCACTGAAGTTCTAATGTCAATTTCTTCAGGGCCGGGTGACCCAAATGTCTTTTTTCGTATATGTTTAAGATATTTTTCCCATTCACTTTTCAACGATCTTTATATGTCCATGATGAAGCTGAATTAAAATAAACAGGTTTTTGAAATTGACATCTTGCACCAAATGGGCCCGGGGGCCCCTTAATGTCGTTTTTTTCCTATATTAGCTATATACAAAAATTAGTTTATGCGTTAGATAATTAAAAAATAACTGGATTTTGACCAAATTTAGGATATAAAAACTTAGGAGCCTATATTAAATTACTATAGGACACTGAACTCCTAATGTCCATTCCCTAGGAGCTGGGGGCTCCAAAAGCCTTTTTTTAATGAACTTTAATAATTGTATTACCCATTCAATTTTACACGATATTGACAAATATAGTTTGAGTACAAAGGCAATAAAAAAATTAAATTATCACTCATTTTGGGGCCGGAGCCCTTAATATCGTTATTTCTTTCGTAAGCTTTTTAATTATTAATTCACATATCCGTTTGCTATGAAGCTTGGACTTTTTTTTTGCACACTTTCGCGAAGGATTCTGGCATAATTGTTTTTAAAAATACCACTCATAGGTTTCTTTAAATTTATTCATTTTTAAATCCCTTATATTAACTTTGAAATCTTGTCTCTCTGTCGTGATCTCTGTCATTCGTCGTGGGGCGGGCGGAAAAACCAAAGTCAAAAATTACACACTTCCCGAGAAGCTATCGAGCTGAAATTTACATAGACTCGTGTCTCATAACAATGCATCGATCGAATGTACCGTAATTAAATTAATGCATTTTTAGTTTAACTCTATGTAACTCTATATAATTCAATATCGCCGTTTGCTATTGTTCGCCTTCCACGTGCCCCTTGAGTTCACGCCAGCCATATATGTCAACATCCCCTCCTCCCCTTCCTGGTTTGAAAGGCAGCGGATATCAGTCGGTTTCAGTCTGTAAATGTTTGTCTCGTGTTGCGTATTATAATGAACATATCACTCGTTTGAGTTCTGTCTCATTAATAAAGGATTTATTGTTAAAAACTTTGTTTTTACGGAGTTGTTAATTATTGCTGAGATCGTTGCAACGCACGACGGGTCGGCTAGTATGTTATAAAAATAAAAATGAATACATTTTTAAATTTGATTTCAGTTTTCAGGAAATATGATTTCAAAAAATTTCAGATCTCCTGGAGTACAAGCTCCATATTAAATCTCTATTTAAGAAATTATCATCTATATCAGTGTTTCCAAACCTTTTTTGCGTTGCCATCCCTTTTTATAAAAGCCATGTGACACGCGAACCCAATGAAATTTAAATAAGTCATTTTCAATTAAGTTTTTACAAAATAGAGCAAATTTGTATTTTAGTGAATACTTTTTAGTCGACAGTTGGAGACCCCCAGAAAACCCGTCACGACCCCCTTGTGGGGTCGCGATCCACAGGTTATGAACTGCTGAAATCTATATGGAGGGGAAACTCATCTTAATTAATTAATTTGGAGTAAATGTTCAATTACTTGAAACTGTGTGTGTTGTGACAGTTCACCTGCCAGCTAGTTTACGTTTGCATGTTTTTCCATTTTATAATCTAGTTAATAAACTATTGACATCTTCTGCAATTGTTATGCTTCTTTTTTCCTTAAGTGTTGCTTATCGTTTAAATTTATTTAAGTATTTTTCCATCGGCAAGAAAATTCACAAAGATAGTAGAAATGTGGATGTCAAATGTCCAACACATTTGTCCTCATTGTCACATTTTAGTATTATTGATGGCAATATTTGAATGTAATCAACTGTCAACAGGTTTCATATGGTATATTTGTAATTAGGAAGACTGGTTGTGGAATACTTAATGAACAGTTTGAAAATTTACATAAAACTTTTATTCAAACTTTTATTTTCCTGGATCTTCGCTACTGACTTCTTTGAATAAAGAAAGCAACATACAGGATTATTAAGAAACATGCAAAAATACTGTTTAAATTTTGACTGCCCACGTGCCTAAATGTTAGTGAAAGTAGGTTTAAATTAATGCTGTCATACCCGGTGCTGATTCCTAGTACTAACGGCAAATTATATGCTTAATGTAAAAAATGACCTATTCCTTAAAGCAAACAGTAACTTTTACTTTGACTTTCTACAATTTGCCAATTTGATTATATAATATAAGCTAAAGAACAATGCTTTAATATTATAATTATCAAAAGCTTAATGATATTTTAAATGTCTTGTTTGATTCTGGGACGGGGAAAGTTTTAGAGTTATAAATCCATACTGGCATATAATTCAAATGTGTATGCTACGTTAAACAAATAATAACAATGTTTTCCAGCACTGAATTCTATACTATACAACTATGACTAAAGTAATTGCAGAAAGTTGTACAAGCTATAAATTTATAATACCCAGGAAAAAATGTAAGAACTGTTTAATTTTATAAAATTAATATTTTAAGAACCTAAATTCTAAGTCTATAATTGCAAGTAGCCTAAACACCATTTTAGGATTTGTCAAATGACTAATAAAATCATGGTTTTGGAATAGATAAGCTCCCATACCTTCCTCATCACCATATATAGTGATATTAAAAGACTTTCCTAAATCAGGTGCTAAAATTATAGGTGTATGAACTAACGAAGATTTCAAGCTGTCAATTGCTTTTTGGCATTTTACTGACAAAAACAATTTATTTTTTAATTTCACAAGATTGGTCAATATCATAATTACCAAAAAAAAATTGGGGAAAAAATAAGTCAGTAATAATATCTTAATTAATTTCCTAAAATTGTTGTTTTTATGATGATAATGGAGGAAAAGTCGAATAATATTGTGTCAATGTTTTCTGCAACAATTTTTACCTGAACACTACCCACAATGTGTCTTAGGTATTCTTTAGTTGCATGAACAAATTCATTTTGCTTTAAATTTGCTTATAAAATTAGCTTCTGATATTTTTTTAAAATAAGTATCTTATTTTATTTCCCCTGGACAGATATTTATTCTTAAGCAGTTTCGTGTTAAACGTATTTCACGGCATATATTTCAAAGGTGAAGTTTTAATTTGATAAATTGTTTGCGAGCCGCAATGTGAACACAGAAGAGCTGCATGGGGCTCGCGAGCCGCAGATTTTCCCCCGTTGGTATAGACATTGCAGCCAAATTTCACAGGTACCCGGGCAAAATTTTAATACCCAGGTAACGGCAACGGATACCCAGGTTCCCTGGTACCCGTTGACAGGCCTACTCATGGAGTGCAGGGAACAGTTTCAATAGTCAATTTATGTACATTTGATTATCTTGAACAAAATTCAATCATTTTCCGTTGCATCTTGACTACATTATAAAATTACCGTGTCAAGCTAACAGATACTAAATTCCAATAAATACTGTTTTGTAATTACAAATGGAATTAGAGCGAAACTTTCCGTATAAGATCCAAAATTTTTGTCTCTAATATGCCAGAACACTCATCTATTATTTATGTGCAGAACTTTGCGTTGTGAAGTTCCCTAATTAAAGCGCCTTTCATTACAGAATAAATAAAAACAACAGATATTGAAACATGCTTTTTCTTCTTAAGGGTGCTAGCAGTAAAAATAGATATTGCTATGTCAATGTGGACTTCCGACTTGAAGCTTCGATTTTTAATGAATGATGAAAATTCGGTGACAAATTCAAATCTTATTGTTACTTGTGTTACATTTCTTGAATTAGGCACTGTTTCTGAATACGATTCCAACAGAATGAACTCTATAAAAATTAAGAAATCTAGAAATAGTGTTGAGGAGTTGAACCTATACATACTTATATATATATATATATATATATATATATATATATATATATATATATATATATATATATATATATATATAGATATATAGATATATATATATATATATATATATTTATATGTATATATATATATATATATATATATATACATATATATATATATATATATATTTATATGTATATATATATATATATGTATGTATATATGTGTGTGTATGTATCTATGGAGTGAGTGTGCATGCGTGGGTCTTAATTATTTAACTTAACTTTCTTTTGGTGTACCATTTTTGTTGCTTAATTATGTAAAAACATATACCCTAAAAGTGTATACAACAATACTGAAATCAATTTGTTTTCTTCTATTTCGCAGAGCAGATAGGGCGTAGAGATCTAACATGAAGAAGTATATTTTTGCTGCCATCTTTTTTGCTTGTCTAGTGGCAATGTGTGTACGAATAGATGGCAGAGAAAAAAGACCTTGATCTTGTTATTATTGGGAAAACCGGATATGGCAAAAGTGCCACCGGAAATACGATATTAGGCAAGAAAAGCTTCGTGACTTCCCCAAGTTCTAACTCTGTTACGAAGACGGCACAATTTGATTACGCAGAAATCAACAATCGCATCGTCAAAGTTGTTGACAGCCCAGGAGTATTTGATACCGATCTGAGCCAACAAGGGTTTGAAATTATTCATTGAAGCCATTAACAATGCCATAGCCGTTAATCCATTGGGCTACCACGCTTTTCTATTGGTTGTTCGCTTTGGCTCGCGATTCACTGAAGAAGACCAAAAGACAATTCACTTCTTGAAGAAGATCTTTGGGGAAAATTTCTTCAGTAAGTTTGTCATCGTGGTGGTTACCCATGGAGACGAATATGACCCGGAGGAAACTGAGTATGAGTCGTTCTACGACTGGGTCAAAACACAAGACGGTTCGTTTAAAAGTTTAGTGGACGAGTGTGGTGGCCGGGTCATTCTGTTTGAAAACAAAAGTAAAGACGAGGTCAAGAAAAAGTCACAGGTCGACCAACTGCTATCGATGGTGGATGGACTCAGCGTCCTGGGTCTGAGATACACCAATAGCCATTTCCAAATGGCCCTCGGCGAGCGTGACAGAATGATGGTAGAAAACAAATTACCCATGATTCAGGAGGAAAGCTTAAGGGAGGCAAGCTTAATACTAGACCAGCTTGATCAATTGCAACACCCACGAGCCAAAGAAACGTTTACAACTTCTCCAGGGCTCTGAAATCTAGGGCTGAGGCATTACTTGAAAGCGTCTTGGCACAAGATAAAGGGTACTGGTGTCCTGAAAGCAATCATAGTAAATGCTGAGCACATCGTGCAGAACGTTGAAAAAAACATTGAACACGTAAGACAAGCCATCGAGATTGAAACCAAACAATATGAAACAAACAAACAAATTAATGAACTTAAAGAAAACACGGGACCAAGCTAGAGATAACAATAATTTTCGATTGGCCGCCGAACTAGACGAAAAAATCGCTGACCTTGAGAATACTTCCTCAAATCAAATTGCAGCTTATAAGTCAAGAATCAAATTTTAGAAGCTGAACATACAAATCTTGTATACGAATATCAAAAGGCTAAGGAAGATTCAGCGTTGTCATTTATAAAGGCTCTTGAAGGCCTTTTGGTAAAATTATTTTATATGCATTTCATTTTGGTTTCTCATGAACCTGTAATCGGAAAAAATTTGATTACGAAATGTCTCGCTTTGATCTTTAATTTTTTGATTTTTTTTAAATATATTTGTTTTTTGTAATTCAGACGTATCTCTTAACAAGACCTTTTTCTGCATAATAAAGATTATAAAACTAGTTATGTTTTCAAGTGATTTTCATTTCAAATAACTAATTATATCCGTATTAATTATGAGGTTTATTTTTATTCTTTTTTCTATTTCAGCATCTGCTTAAAATTTTGGAACCAAATACGTTAGATTTTCTAATAGCCAAAACACACCTTACAGATACTGATATATTTATTGTATATACTTAATACAAATATTAAGCTAAAACTTTCCGATTAATCTTCATAAATGTATTGTATATCAATGTCTAATTATTATGAATTTAATGCAGATAAAAAAAATATTTCAAAATATTGATTTTAAAATGTATAGCGTGGAATCAGAATAGAGAGACATTGTATTTAAAAGCGACAGAAAATCAATTATAAAGAATGTCTTTTTTTTATTTTAATTAAATTACCCAACCAATTAAGCATTCGTTTAAAATAAATAAAAGTAAAAGTAAACAGGAAAGAAATACGAAACTGTATATATATATATATATATATAATATATATTTAAAGCTCAGTAATATTTGTTCATGTTTGTTTGGCCGATAAAATAAAATAAATCCGAGATATACCAGCTCTTCTTTGTACTAAAAGCTTAATAAAAAATACAAAATATAAAAGTTAATAAAAGTTGAAGACCAAATCGTAGAAGTACACGAAGCCATTACGGTGTAAGATGTTAGCAGCACGAGAAAAAAACTAATGCTCAGATCTTTGAGGACATGGATGTCAATGAGTCTGGTTATACTTATTTAATATGTATACCTCTTGTAGGCGTTCTCTCAATATATATTCTTGTACACAATAATCCACTGCACCCAACCCCATTCCCAGCTGTCTCGACAACGTCTTGCTGCTGGACCAGATGGTTTAGGGCGAGAGAGTGAGGTCGACGTGTTGCGCGAATCCTCCTCACTTTAAACAAAGTCACAGCGCAAGTCACTCTCATCATCATCATCGATTCATTCCAAAGCCCTGTAGCAACAGGCAAGTGGCGAAGCGGCAGGTGAGGGTACACTGGCAGCCGTAGTCACAAACCTGCATGCAGGCGGCTCAGGCCATAGGGTCGTTCACCACTGGCAAGAGTAGGCTGCGATGACGCTCTTTGGGACGGTGCGATAGGAAAACATGGAGTGGGCCGGTGTAATAGCAATGGTCTCCTGTTGCTTCAGACGTGTGTGGAACATGACTTGTTGATTACTAACACAGTATTCAGTCTTCCCACAAGAAACATGACCTCATGGATGCACCCTCGCTCCAAGCACTGGCACCTAATAGACTACGTCATCACAAGGAAGAAAGATAGACAAGACGTTCGTGTGTCCAAATCACTCTGCGGTGCTGAATGCTGGACAGACCATCGTCTCATCATCTCTAAACTTAAGATATGCATTCAGCCCAAAAGACGGCCCCAAGGAAGGAAAACCCTAAAACGGCTGAACATCACAAAGCTAAACTGTGCGAGTACTAAACAATCTCTGGAGACAGCCCTGGAGGGCAAACTGAGATCCACCACTCTAAACAATACGAACATTGAGACAGTTTGGACGAACTTTAGAGATCTAATCTACAGCACAGCCTCCCAAATCCTTGGACCCGCGACGAGAAAGCACCAATACTGGTTCGATGACAATTGCGATGAAATCAAGCAAATGTTGGCAGAGAAACATCAACTCCACAAAAGACACATCAGCAATCCCAGGTCTTCAACCGTAACGGACTCATATAATAGCATACGCCGCGTCATACAACAAAAACTTCGCTGGATGCGAGACTCATGGCTAAACAAGAAAGCTGATGAGATTCAACAATATGCAGACAGGCATGATATGAAGAATTTTTACAACGCGATTAAGGAAGTGTACGGACCCACAACGTCTAATTCATCCGCGCTTCTCAGTGCTGACGGGACATATCTAATTACTGACGGGGAGAAGATTCTTGAGCACTGGGCAGAACACTTTCATGCTGTCCTAAACAGCAACTCAAGTATGAATGAAGATGCTATCAGTCGCCTCCCTCAAGTACCAATTAACCTGACAATGGATGACCCGCCTACACTTCTTGAGACGCAAAGAGCTGTACATCTTCTGTCATGTGGAAAGGCTCCTGGAGCAGACTCAATTCCAGCAGAAATATACAAAGAATGTGGTATGGTTCTACTGTAAAAGCTGCATGAAATCTTCCTAATGATGTGGCAGCAAGAGGCTGTCCCCCAGGATTTTAAAGATGCCTCTATAGTCCACTTGTACAAGCGAAAAGGGAACCGCCCAGCCTGCGATAATCATCGTGGAATTTCCCTGCTATCAATTGCAGGAAAAATACTCGCCAGAATTCTCCTAAATCGCCTAAATGCACATCTGGATCAGGGTCTTTTACCAGAAAGCCAATGTGGTTTCCGGAAAGAACGTGGGACCATTGACATGATTTTTGCAGCCAGGCAATTGCAGGAAAAGTGTCAAGAGCAGAATATGGACCTATTTTCCATTTACATAGACCTTACGAAAGCCTTTTGACACAGTCTGCAGAGAGGGCCTATGGAGGATTATGGCCAAGTATGGGTGTCCAAATAATTATATAGCCATTGTAAGGCAATTTCATGATGGCATGCAGGCTCGAGTCCAGGACAACGGAGAGGTCTCTAAACCATTCCCTGTCACAAATGGCGTTAAGCAAGGCTGTGTCCTGGCCCCAACATTGTTCAGCCTCATGTTCTCAGCCATGCTTACAGAGGCCTTCAGGAATAGAAATGTAGGCATGGACTTCAGGTATCGCACTGATGGTCGTCTGTTCAACCTCAGGAGGCTTAAAGCTAAGACAAAGGTCAAATCAGACAGCATCCTGGAACTTCTTTTTGCTGATGATTGTGCCCTTAACGCGGGCTCTGAAGCACAACTGCAACTAAGTGCTGATAAATTTTCCAGAGCGTGCTCTAACTTTGGGCTCACCATCAGCACAAAAAAGACAGAAGTGTTATACCAGCCGGCCCGGGCAAATCCTATACGGATCCTAACATATTTCATCAACGGCAACAAAAGTCATCACAGTGAGCCGCTTTACTTACCTTGGCAGCACACTGTCCCAAAAGGCCAATATTGATGACGAGGTGAACTCGAGAATCTCAAAGGCCAGCACAGCATTCGGTAGATTGCATGACAGTGTCTGGAACAGAAGGGGAATCAGCACCCAAACAAAACTAAAAGTATACAGAGCTGTAGTGCTCCCCACCTTATTATATGCATGTGAAACTTGGATTGTATACCAACGCCATGCGAGGTTGCTGAACCACTTCCACACCAAAAGCCTTAGAAAAATACTCAATATAAAATGGCAGGAAAAAGTTCCAGACACCGAAATATTAGCCAGGTCAGGACTCCCCAGCATCCACACTATCCTCATGCAAAGCCAACTACGCTGGGCGGGGCATCTAGTGCGCATGCCCGACCATCGCCTACCCAAGAGGCTCTTCTATGGTGAACTTACCGAAGGGCATAGAGCACGCGGAGGTCCACGAAAGCGCTACAAGGACACACTTAAAATTGCTCTGAAGGCCTTCGACATCGGACATGACACCTGGGAAGCAGCAGCCAGTAACCGAGCCCACTGGCGCTCTACGATATGGAATGGCGCAGCTGTCTGTGAAGCTAATAGACAACAGGCTGCCAAGTTAAAACGCCAGGCCAGAAAGGAACGAAACCAAAACCCCCCTGAAGGGACCGCTTCTATCTCTTGTCCGACATGCGGACGCCTCTTTCGTGCAAAAATAGGGTTAATAAGCCACCAGAGAACACATGTGGCGGCCCAGCAAATATGATGAGAGTGGTCATCGTCGATCACGACGGTCGAACAACAATCCACTGAAGAACTTGTTACAATAAAACAACTTTAATATTTATACTTTGTACAAGAATCATAATTTGAGGTTATACAACGTGGAATCCTCAAGCACAAACATCACGTCCTTCCCTCACGGACGTTATCTTACAACTGATCGCCCAACCTTCTCAGCCAATGGCTCCGTCAGACGATCACGCAATACACACATGCTACACTGCTGACTCACTCATGATTCACATTTGACAATGGATAGTAAAATACAATTTCTGAACAGGGAAGTTGAAGAAGGTAACAAAAAATTGCTATCATTTTGATTTGGACTTTAAATAACAAGGCAAATGCATTTTATGAGTGTAAGAAAATAAGCCAGACTTCGCAATGGGAACTTGTCAATCAAAGGTCTTTTAAGACACGTATTTGGATATTAATAAAGCTAGAAATAATATAAACGGTGTCAAAGACGGCATTTATTGTATGGAATAAACGTGTCATCTGTTTTCGGGACGAGCTCATTTAGCTCTTATGACCCTGGCTCGTAGTTTTACTGATGCGCTTCATCAAGTGGGCATCGCCATAGAGATATATCGTATTAGTTGTCGGAACCGACTCGTTTAAAGAAAGCATCAGTTGAGGGACAATTAAACAAGGAAGCTGATTTCGATAAATAGAGTGCTTTGTTCCTAAAGTGGAAATCTATGAAAATTGTTAAACAAATAAGATGTATACCATATGAATACGAGACACCAGCAAACGCTTGTGTTGAACCCTAAATGATTAGCGGGAAAATAACTCAAAAACAACTTTCTAAAAGATTTCGGCTATTATGTGATTTACTGAGCGTATCTAGAGATGGGACGGGAAATATTTTTTGTATGGATTGTACATGTAATTCTCTTCTGATTTGAAAATGCAAAGGAACATTCGGAAAACTTTAATTTCTTGATGACGAAGACGATTAGTACTTGATATCTGCATAATGCTGGAAATAAATGCTTTACAGAAATAATAGTTTGTATAATTATATCAAAAAGAAAATACATGTTAATCATGAAATTTTCTATCTCAAATGCAATTTTTTCTTGCCTACAGTACATTTATATTACACCATGGACACCATTTATATTTCTTACACTGAAAATATTTGATTCAATGTATATACTTTTATTTAGTGACCAGCAAATATTATAAGGCTTATGTTATTTGAATCTCTGTATACCCCACTTGACTCGTGTTGAAAAACAAAATAATCTAAATCAAGCGTTTCTCCTAATTATGAAGTACTAGCAAACCAACTAAAAGCAACTATTGTATGATATACTTTTATATGGAGTAGACGACAATATGATGTGGTCGGAACATGGTTTGTCAGATCACGTGTAAGTCATTGGAGCCCTCGATGTATAGGTTATGGGACCATTCCATTTTCAAAGAATACATCACAATGCACGAAATGCAAGCAGTCGGTCAGAATAATAGATAGCTGGAAAAGGTGATGTTATTCATGCTTGAGAGAGTAGTTTGAGGTACTTCTGTACCAACCCTGCACACACTATTATCAAAACATTGTTACACGTTTTAGTATTTTTTGGTAAACCAGAATATGATATGCCAGAACATGGTTAGTCAGTTAACATAAAACATATTTAACACATAAATTTAAAAAACTGTTTATACAGAGACTTGTATTTACCCTAATTATTCTACATAGAAAGCCGATCTCAAATGTTGCTTCTAGTTCTAATAAATAGAAGTAAAAAAAAAGATTTTTAAAAACCACGTTTTTATAAGCGGACTAAAAAGAAGAAAATAATTTAAAACTTATAAGTTCAAGCTCTAATGTAATACGTCTAAAACGTGGGGCGGGCGCTTATGAGGTTTTACATATGCAGTTCACTCATTCTCTCACTTATAGATCTCTCTTTTGCCTTCTAAAGTATGAATCTTTAATTTTTTTACCAAACACCCACCCCACCTTTTTAGTCATATTAAATTATTACTTGAACTTATAAGTTTTAAATTATTTTCTTCTTTTTAGTCGGCTTATAAAAACGTGGTTTTTAAAAATCATTTTTTACTCCTATTTATTTTATTATTTTTAGTATAAGTGTATGCTATGGTGAGTTTTGAAGTATTGATTATGTTCAAATATAATACGCATTGCCCGACAAACATTTACAGACTGGAAATGACTGATCTCTCCTTGATGTTAAGCATGGTTGATGTGGTCGGGGTTGGTGTGAACTCGGCACGTGAATGTAATGTAAACAAGAGCAGACGGATAATACATATGCTTATATATAGATTAACTAAAAAGTTCAATAATTTAATAACGGTACATTCGATCGATCTGAAATTTCGATACAATGCATTGTCATCCAAGATATATTTGTGGTAAAAATTTTAGATCTCTAGGACCATCAAAAGTGGTTAAATTTTACTTTGGCAGATTTGAAAAATTGTGGACAGACACACAGGAACGAAAGCAAGTTAATAAAAACGTGGTAATAAAAAAAGAGAAAAGAAATTTAGCCCGTAACCATAGGTCAGCAAAGGAATATTTCTCGCCCTAACACACCAGCCCTGTAGCACAAGACACAAGTGTGATTTAATACACCACCCCTATAGCACATGACACAAGTGTGCTATAACTATAACATTAGCAGGGAAGGGGACTTTGGATCATTATTTTTGAGGAGTGAGGAGGTGACCTATGACCTTGCCGGAAAACAGCCATAGATTAACCACCAACATCTGCGATTGCTCCCAATCCACACCCCTCTCCTCGTTTATATTATTGATTTTTACATAAACTACCACATTACTTGACCCCATTGACCCTGTGACCCCATGGCATACCCCCACTAATTTATTTTAAAAATACTGCCTTAAATTAAGCGATAACATCAACCCATCTAAAAAAAACTATATAATCGCCTGCCCCCACTATGTTTTTATAATTAAATTCGCCACCAACAACACCTATCAAGCGGGGACAATCAAAACAGAATTCAACTTAGAAAATATTTCGATACTAAGATGAGAACCTTTAGTCACGAAATAAAAATACGAAGAAAATGACTCCATTGAACTAAGAAATGTGTCCCTGATCCTAAGATGATAACATCTAAATAAGAAACAACTAAACACAAGATTATTTGAACTTATATAATAGTACTCTACACTAAGATGAGAACCCACTAATTTTGTTTAAAAAACACTAGAAACCTATAAAAACTATTAAAATGAATAAAGAAAACACCCTCTAACTTATAAAATAGTTCACAAAAATTGAGTGGTGGACCCCTAAGTAAGAAAGACTACGAAAAAAGAAGACCTTTTCATAAATAGTACTTAATACGAAGATGAGAACCACTACTTTTGTTAAAAGATCCTATCAAACTAATAAAATTATTTAAATTTAAAACGAAACCGCCTTAAATTAACCGCCGAAATCCGCCAAATTTGAATTTCTCCCAACATCCGCCATTTTGTTCACGCCTCCTCATTTTGTCTAATTAATTATAATACAACAAATAAAATCAATGAAATAGAAATACTTTGAGAACCACTCAATGCACAAAATTAAAAAAATTAAAATATGTGACACATTTTTTAAAAAGGGAAATAACTAAATTGTTTAAATACTTAATCAAATACACGCTTATTGCCCCTTAAGCTAAAAAAATACTATACCACACCAAAAGAACACCCATGTCACGGGCGCCCCACTCCCGAATTAACATGTCGTATAACAACATGCCATCCATTATCCTAATTTAGATAGTTAATTGGTTTCAATTACTTAATTGACATTATTAAGTACACTAATTACATAATTAACACGTCTAATTAACATAAGTAATTACCGCGCGCGCCGCCGGCTAGGTCAAAGGTCACCTCCTCACTCCTCAAAAATAATAATCCAAAGTCCCCTTCCCTACTACTTATAACACACCACCCCTGTAGCACATGGCACAAATGTGCTATAATACCCCCCCCCCACCTAGGGCGTAAAATTTTCTTTCAACTCTCCTTTAAAGAATTGGCCTCTTGTGTTTGTTTGACCGACTGTTAAGACTCAAACCTTGCATACAACTGTCAACTATATCCTCCCAATTTGTACTTCTTGTAACGTCTCTTGTTGACGTATTACTTGTTAATGTGTTTAGTATTGACGGGGTGGGAGTGGGAAATAAGCACCCACTCCTCTCGAAATATCCCCATAGCTTGCGTCTCATAATAGCCTCTGCTAACCAAAGTCCAACTCCTGGCCTTCTCGTATGACTTGTAACCAAGTCTGGCGGATCACGTTTCAACTGACAGGAGAAGGGGTGAAGGCGGGCCGCTGGCGCCTTAAAACCAGCCGCTTCGGGCAGATGGGGCTCGTAAACCTTGATAGGTAGCTCATCTAGTAGAGGGAAACTCCAATCTCAAACCTCCGCTGTCTCGCGGCCACACCTGTTCATGGAGAGACTAAGGGAGTAAACCCTAACAGAAAATCAGGAGACGGAGTCCCTTAGGCAGTTTTATTGCGATGCGCTATATCTCTGGCAACTCCTGCGACACAGATGGAGCCTTGTTGTATCAGCTAAGCTGTTCCCCTGGAATCACCATTTGTGTGGAGAGAGATGGCCTGCTGCCTGGGAAACAGCTGGTCTTTTATAAAGCTCCGCCTAGGCTATCGTAGCCTTCTTTCTTTTCTTTTTTTCCTCTACCTCCTCAACCCAATCCTGGAGAGGTCACTCCAGCTTCGCTGCAAGGCGTAGACACAACACGTGGAACGGCAGTTACCGGTTATTAGCCACTGCTCAATTGGCGTAGAGCTAGGCGCCAGGGGTCTTTCCAGGCGGTGGGAGAGATCGCCATGTCTCACTGAGCATCTACCGCCCGCCTTAAGCTGGGCAGCCCCAAGTCAGTAAGCTGATGTTCCGTCATGGCTCGCCTGCCCCATTGGGTGCATGGGGCTTAGAGTGATCAACTCAACAAGCGAGACAAAACCCAAGCACCAACTGAAAAAATAAGAAAGAAGTTACCAGCACTTCGTTTAGCAAGCTGGAATGTCAGAACCCTCTGCACTGGTTTTAACTCTGACCCCTCATGTGCGGAAGATATGAGGAAGACAGCGGTCATTGACAGGGAACTTTCTCGTCTCGGCATCGACATTGCATGCCTACAGGAGACGTGGCTGGCTGACAACGGCAAAGTGGTTGAGGCCAACTACACATTTGTCTGGCAAGGACTACCATCAGACAGACCAAGGCAGCATGGCGTCGGTTTTGCCATAAAAAACTCTCTTATGTCATATGTTGAACTTGCGGCACTTGACACTGAGAGGATACTCGGCATTAAACTTTCAACATCATCAGGCGCAGCCCATATCCTCAGCCTGTATGCACCAACTCTCTGCTCTGAAGAAGAGTTAAAAGACAACTTCTATGAGGGTCTAGACTCTGCGGTAGCAAATATTCCCACACATGAGAGTCTATACCTCCTCGGTGACTTCAACGCCAGGGTAGGTGCAGATCACAAAGCCTGGTCCACCAGCATTGACTTACATGGCATTGGTAAAATTAATAACAACGGCCAGCGACTGCTCGAGCTATGAAGTACTATGTGTAACTAACACCTTCTTCAAATGCAAGAACATCCATAAAGTGTCTTGGAGACACCCCCGCTCCAAGCACTGGCACCAGCTTGATCTCGTTCTCACCAGGCGATCTGACCTGGCCAGTGTGCTCCAAACACGCAGTTACCACAGTGCCGACTGTGACACAGACCACTCCTTGGTCGCAAGTAGAATCAAATTAATACCAAAGAAATTGTGTCACTCTAAGAGCAGGGGTAAAACTCGCATCAACACGCAGAATATCAACTGTCCTGAGATAAGGGATCAGCTTAATACCAAGCTTGAGCAAGCTCTTAAGGCCAACACCTCGCAGAAAGCAATCCCCAATCCCCATGATGGTATAGGGACAGAACAAATCGATGTGAATTGGCTCCATCTTCGAGACGCTATTTACAACACCTCTCTTGCCGTCCTCGGGAGGAGGGAAAGAAAAAATGCAGATTGGTTTGAGGCCCACCGGGTTACAATGAATCCCGTGACGGAGACAAAAAGAAAGCTCTATTGGCCTACAAAGCTTCCCCAGGACCCGACACCCTGCTATGTCTCAGAAATGCCAGAAACACAGCCCGGAAGACTGCACGTTTTTGCGCTAACACTTATTGGGTGGAACTATGCAAAAGCATTCAATCTGCTGCTGATCAGGGAGATATTAAAAAATGTACGAAGGCATATAGAGGCCACTGGGCCCACAACATCAAAGTCAGCTCCTATCAAGACAAAATCAGGTGAGATGATCACAGAACGAGACAAGCAGATGCGCCGTGGACTGAGCACTATCTAGAACTCTATGCGAGACAGAATGTAGTATCTGACTCTGCCATAGAAAGAATACCAGATCTACCAGTCCTAGATCAGGTTGATGCTCCACCGTCACTAGAGGAGCTTAGTAGGGCTATCGATCATCTGAGCAATGGTAAGGCCCCAGGCAACGATGGCATTCCTGCAGAAGTCCTTAAGCACGGCCAGCCAGCACTACTGAAGCCTCTGCACGAACTCATGTGTGATTGCTGGGAACACTGTCACATCCCACAGGATATGCGTGACGCCAAAATAGTCACGCTTTATAAAAACAAAGGTGATCGCAGCGATTGCAATAACTATCGTGGCGTCTCCTTACTGAGTATTGTGGGAAAGGCTTTTGCCAGAGTGATCCTTGCACGCCTGCAAACTCTGGCACATAATGTTTACCCGGAATCACAATGCGGTTTTCGGGCTGGCCGGTCAACCATGGACATGATCTTCTCACTCCGTCAGCTACAAGAGAAGTGTCAGGAGCAACAGAAAGCCTTCTTCGTGGCCTTCATAGATCTAACAAAGGCATTTGACCTGGTCGGCCGCAAGGGTCTGCTACGTATATTGGAAAAAATAGGATGTCCACCGCGGCTTCTCTCCATCATTGAGTCCTTCCACACCAACATGCAAAGCACAGTTTTCTTCGATGGCTCCACCTCAGAACCCTTCCCAGTTTGTAGCGGAGTCAAACAGGGCTGTGTACTGGCTCCAACACTCTTCGGTATCTTTTTCTCGATGCTACTGCGTCATGCTTTCAAGGACTGCTTCGAGGGTGTAAACATCCATACCAGGATGGATGGAAATCTATACAACATCAGCCGTATCCGGGCGAAGAGAAAAGTGGAAACGGTTTTAATTAGAGAGTTGCTCTTCGCTGATGACGCAGCCCTTACCTCACATTCAGAGATAGGTCTCCAACTTTTGGTCGATAAGTTCTCAGAAGCATGCAAGGATTTTGGTCTAACGATAAGCCTCAAAAAGACCAACATTATGAGACAAGGAACAGACTGCCTCCCAGCAATCTCCATTGAGGGAAACACCTTGGATGTCGTCAAGGATTTTACCTACTTTGGCAGTAACATCACAAGCACACTCTCCCTGGAAAATGAAATTGAAACCAGAATCGGCAAGGCTGCATCATTAATGGCTAGGCTGAATCAAAGAGTGTGGAACAATGCACAGCTCAGTGATAGGACGAAAATCACTGTTTACCAGGCCTGCGTGCTCAGCACTCTCCTCTATGGCAGCGAGTGCTGGACGACCAATGCCAAACAAACAAAGCAACTCAACAGCTTCCACTTACGATGCTTGCGCAGGATTCTGCACATCAAGAGGCAGGACAAGATCACGAATGTCGAGGTACTCAGAAGGAGTCATATGCTGAGCATGCACTCAATCCTAAGCGAGAGGCGCCTGCGGTGGTTGGGACATGTCCGCAGGATGAGCTCGGAGCGCATTCCAAGAGCCTTGCTTTACGGCGAGCTGGCAACTGGTATGCGGAAGAGAGGACGCCCCTCCTTGCGATTCAAGGATGTCTGCAAGAAAGACATGACTCTGGCGCAGATTGACCATATAAACCTGGGAGACCATTGCTGAGGAGCGCACCTCCTGGCGGGCAAAAGTACGCGAGGGCATCCTAGTCGCGGAAGCTTCCCTTGCAGCCAGGAGTGAGGAGAAAAGGGCCAGGAGAAAGAGGAGGGGGTGGAGGGGCAGGAGGAAACGCCATCATCCCATGAGAATGGGCGGATGACATAGTAATATTCACATTCTGTACAAAAGTATAACTTTTAGGTTTCACAACGTGGAGACATCAGCCACACATTCGCCATTACTCCCAGAACTCCCTTTCGCGCGATTTTACCCATGTCACCTCTCTGTCAATAATCTCATGATTCTCACGTGACATTCACCCCTATCCTTCAAAAAAAAATTTTATGAAATAAAACATTTTTGGTCTTAATAAAATCAAATTAATCTACATGTATATTCAAATTTCATATATTTATCATCAATGGGCATTCATTGCCTTACACTCAATTTCTAGACATGGAAATCAAGAGTAAAAAATCTGTAAGACTTCAACAGTCTACCTGTACTGAAAAAATGAAACTAAAATTTTAACACAACTATAATTTTGTGTAAGTAAAATACATTTAACAATCAATATTCATAAAATTAAAATTAAATAAATTGTTCATTGGAATTCAAACACTGCTCTTTGTTTATTGTTAAGTGAATAAAAAATACTAATATTAATACAGTCTCTGGTTTTATTATTTAGGAACTCACAGAATGTCTTTATTTACTGTCATTCTAGTTAATATGTCTGCAACCACATTGTCCTTTCCTTTAACAGGTTTAATGTCAAATTTGGAGTCGCCTAATAGCATATCCTAGTTCAAAGATAGTTGTTCTTCAGCTGAGATCTATTAGTAATATTTATAATCCTTGTAATTCTCTATCAAGCCTCTCTAAACCAGGGTAAAGTGCCCCAGGATTGGAAATTAGTTAACGTAACTCCACTCTTTAAGAAAGGGGATAAATCAGACCCTGGTAATTACAGGCCTGTATCACTTACTAGTATCACCTGTAAATTACTAGAACACATAATATATAGTAGAATAGTTAACCACCTTGACAAATATAATGCCCTATGCCCACATTAACACGGCTTTAGAAAAAACAGATCATGTGAAACACAATTAATAGGTTTAATAGATGAACTATCAAAAGGCTTAGACAAAAATGATCAAATAGATACAATATTACTAGACTTCTCAAAAGCATTTGACAAAGTTCACCACCTTAGTTTAATTAAAAAACTTAACTACTTTGGAATCTCAGGTTCCTTACATCATTGGATCCAAAACTTCCTTTTGGGCAGGGAGCAAACTGTATTAATTAATGGATCTAAATCTGGTTAAATCAGGAGTTCCACAAGGAACTGTGCTAGGTCCCTTACTCTTTTTAATTTATATAAATGATTTACCCAACAACATCTCAACAGGTACAAAAGTTAGGTTATTTGCTGATGATTGTATAATCTATAGAACAATTAAATCAGAACAAGACAGCAAAATTTTACCAAAAAATGGGAAACTAACTGGAGTATGTCTTTCCACCCAGAAAAGTGTCAACTGTTAAGAGTAACAAAGAAAAAGAAATAAATAAATTCAAAATATTACATTCATGGAAAAGAACTGACCCAAACTAAAGATGCAAAATACTTAGGAGTCTTAATAAATGAGAAACTATCATGGAATCCCCATGTCAATGAAGTTATTAAAAAATCAAACAAAACCTTAGGCTTTATAAAAAGGAACTTTAACAAATGTAATAGAGATATAAAACTAAAATGCTACCTCACTTTGGTGAGACCTGTACTAGAATATGCATCTTCTGTATGGGACCCATCCACCAAAGAAAACATTGATTGATAAACTAGAACAAATTCAAAAAAGAGCTGCCAGATTCATTACTGGAGAATATTCGAAACTGACAAGAATAACACCATTAGTTAAATCATTAAACCTTGAAACACTAGAGGATAGAAGAACCAAAAGCAAAGTAGTAATCATACATAAAGCAATTAATTCTAATTTAGAAATACAACACAAAGATAACTTAATACAACCCTCAGATAGACATAAGGATAAAAACACCTTTCTTATTCCGTATGCAAGAACAAACACATACAAGTTTTCCTTCTTACCGTCCGGAATTCGGGCGTGGAATGGGTTGCCTGGAGAATCCAGGAAAACCAACACTTTATCAACATTTAAATCTCTAATAAAAATGCAGGACTAAACACAAACCACAGATAAACGTAGGAAGCAATAATCTTCTGTATAGAAGGAGCGTCTATAAACAGATAAGATACGATTTATAAAAAGGTATTTTTGTGTGGCTCCGTAGTCCTCTTTAAACATTAGCATCAGTAGTGTCTTCAAAAAACAATGTTTTGTATGTGGCCCCGTAGACTAAATCTGATAGCAATGTTATAAAAACATATTTTGTTTCGTCGTTTTCTGTTAGTTTTCTGTTAGTATTGTCTTTAAAAACATGTTTTTATTTTAGACACCTCTGTTGTCTTCGCTTTCATGTTAACACCTCACCCCGCCCCTTCTCCCATTTACTTTTATGAGCCTCCATCTTACTCACATTCCTTCCATTTCTGGATGATGTCTTTTGGGACTAATCACTGCAGATAAGTTTTTTATTATTTTTATTTTTTGTTCGCTGACGAAAGGGTATTGCCTATATGTATTGCCTATATGTATTGCCTATATGTATTGCCTATATGTATTGCCTATATGTATTGCCTATATGTATTGCCTATATGTATTGCCTATATGTATTGCCTATATGTATTGCCTATATGTATTGCCTATATGTATTGCCTATATTTATTGCCTATATTTTTTGCCTATATGTATTGCCTATATGTATTGCCTATATGTATTGCCTATATGTATTGCCTATATGTATTGCCTATATGTATTGCCTATATGTATTGCCTATATGTATTGCCTATACTTTCGATGTTTGTAGCGTAGATTTTTAAGGCTTACTCGTAGCGTATTCCTTAACCATTTTTTCCCTACCTGATTGTAGTCCCACCCAACTTATATCCTTTCCCAGGTACTAATACAGGTATTCACACACTAAGCCAGTCCTGTACACACTAACCCAGTCATGTACACACTAGCCAAGGCCTGTACACACTAGCCCAGGCCTGTACACACTAGCCCCGTCCTGTACACACTAGCCCCGTCCTGTACACACTAACCCAGGCCTGTACACACTAACCCAGGCCAATACACTAAGACTGGCCTGTACACACTAAGCCAGGCCTGTTCACACTAGCTCAGTCCTGTACACACTAGCCCCGTCCTGTACACACTAACCCATGCCTGTACACACTAACCCAGGCCAATACACTAAGCCAGGCCTGTACACACTAAGCCAGGCCTGTTCACACTAGCCCAGTCCTGTACACACTAGCCCAGGCCTTTACACACTAACCCAGGCCTGAACACACTAACCCAGGCCCGTACACACTAACCCAGTCCCGTACACACTAGCCCAGGCCTGTACACACTAACCCAGTCCTGTACACACTAGCCCAGGCCTGTACACACTAGCCCCGGCCTGTACACACTAACCCAGGCCTGTACACACTAACCCAGGCCCGTACACACTAACCCAGTCCCGTACACACTAGCTCATGCCTGTACACACTAACCCAGTCCTGTACACACTAGCCCAGGCCTGTAAACACTAGCCCCGGCCTGTACACACTAACCCAGGCCTGTACACACTAGCCCCGGCCTGTACACACTAGCCAAGGCCTGTACACACTAGCCCCGGCCTGTACACACTAGCCCCGGCCTGTACACACTAGCCCAGGCCTGTACACACTAGCCCAGGCCTGTACACACTAACCCAGTCCTGTACACACTAACCCAGGCCTGTACACACTAACCCAGGCCTGTACACAATAGCCCAGGCCTGTACACACTAACCCAGGCCACTACACTAAGCCAGTCCTGTACACACTAGCCCAGGCATGTACACACTAACCCAGGCCAATCCACTAAGCCAGTCCTGTACACACTAACCCAGGCCTGTACACACTAACCCAGGCCAATACACTAAGCCAGTCCTGTACACACTAACCCAGGCCTGTACACACTAACCCAGGCCAATCCACTAAGCCAGTCCTGTACACACTAACCCAGGCCTGTACACACTAACCCAGGCCTGTACACACTAACCCAGGCCTGTACACACTAACCCAGGCCTGTACACACTAACCCAGGCCAATACACTAAGACAGGCCTGTATACACTAACCCAGGCCCGTATCAAACTAAGCCAGACGTGTACATAAACTGCTGAGGGGAATGATGTGACGGTTTCACCTTGACCGAAGCTGCGAAATCGACCAGTATTTTATTCAAGTTAATAGCGGCCAACATTTATATCCTAAAACTATTATTTTGATGTATTGTCGTAGAAATACTGTACTGTGGACAAAACCATGGAAATATTCAGGACAGAGACGAAGATGGATTTATAATAAATGTATACAAGTTCTTTGTATAAACTGTTAAATTTTTATCCTTTTCCTATAATCTCATTCCATACCTCCTCCCATAACCTCATTCCACACCTTCCTCCCACCCCCTCTATAAACATTAAACAGAAATATTTCTTGATATGATCTGTTTATTTACGTTTTTGCCCCCCCCCCTCTTTTTCTCTACACCCTCTCACAGGTGAAAACCTTACAACACCACTGGCTATATGTTGTTTACCACGGGGCGCGCATTTAAAATCCTGTTTTCCATTTTTTTGGAAATTCTATGTACCCTTGACATTGAATGTTTCCTGGAAGTGTTTGCCGTCACCGTCACGTCAAATCCTGTTGGCCCTGGTATTAAAGATCAAGACCTTTCCATTTGGGGAATAGGCCACACCATCGTGTATATCTACTGAAGTACTTCTCCATAGCAGAGCATAGCGCATTCCTTAGTGACACTTTGTCGTTTCTCTTTGTTTTTCTCTCGTGTTTAAGCGTGTCGGAGATTGTACTCTATTCAATCTTTAACAATGTTGGCGACTGCTCGCTTCTTGTTCTTTGCTGCCGTGACCGGCCTGGTCGTGGAGGGCTACGTCAACGATATGGACCAGGCGTTTGATTTCAAGTGCCCGTCTGGACAAAGCATTATCTTTGTTTCCAGCGTACACAACAACCATTATGAAGACCGGCAATGGGAATTTCTATGTCGAACCGTGGGGACAACACTTTCATGTGAGGATAGTGGTAAGTGAAACAATGGCTGGCTTTTAGATCTTTAGGACATCTAGAACAACGCTTTCATGTGAGGACCGTGGTAAGTGAAACCATGACTGGCCTTTAGATCTTTAGGACATATAGAACAACGCTTTCATGTGAGGATAGTGTCAACTGTTAAGAGTAACAAAGAAAAAGAAACTAATAATTTCAAAATATTACATTCATGGAAAAGAACTGACCCAAACTAAAGATGCAAAATACTTAGGAGTCTTAATAAATGAGAAACTATCATGGAATCCCCATGTCAATGAAGTTATTAAAAAATCAAACAAAACCTTAGGCTTTATAAAAAGGAACTTTAACAAATGTAATAGAGATATAAAACTAAAATGCTACCTCACTTTGGTGAGACCTGTACTAGAATATGCATCTTCTGTATGGGACCCATCCACCAAAGAAAACATTGATAAACTAGAACAAATTCAAAAAAGAGCTGCCAGATTCATTACTGGAGAATATTCGAAACTGACAAGAATAACACCATTAGTTAAATCATTAAACCCTGAAACACTAGAGGATAGAAGAACCAAGAGCAAAGTAGTAATCATACATAAAGCAATTAATTCTAATTTAGAAATATAACACAAAGATAACTTAATACAACCCTCAGATAGACATAAGGATAAAAACACCTTTCTTATTCCGTATGCAAGAACAAACACATACAAGTTTTCCTTCTTCCCGTCCGGAATTCGGGCGTGGAATGGGTTGTTTGAAGAATCCAGGAAAACCAACACTTTATCAACATTTAAATCTCTAATAAAAATGCAGGATTAAACACAAACCATAGATAAGCGTAGGACGCAATAATCTTCTGTATAGAAGGAGCGTCTGTAAACAGATAAGATAAGATAAGATAAGTGAAACCATTGCTGGCCTTTAGATCTTTAGGACATATAGAACAACACTTTCATGTGAGGACAGTGGTAAGTGAAACCATGGCTGGCCTTTAGAACTTTAGGACATCTAGAACAACGCTGAAATGTTGGTGCGTTATTCCTTGGTTAAGTGAAATATTTAAATCTCAAATTAAACACCTGGTTTTATCGATATTTACAGGTTATGTGAATGGCTTTGACAACCCGCTGAACTTCAAATGTCCCGGAGACAAGTTTGTGACCGGCATCAACAGTTACCATGACAACAATTACGAAGACAGGAAGTTTGGTTTCCAGTGCTGCAGTATTCTCGGAAGATCTCCACGCGACTGTTACCTAACAGGCGAGGTCAACCAATGGGATGGCAAGCTGACCTTAGTCGTCCCAGAGGGCCAGGCCATCAAGGGTGCTCACAGCGTTCATAGTAACCACTACGAGGACAGAGTCTGGAGATTTGAACTGTGCAGTTTTTAAGAAAAAACATTTATGAAATACCATAACAAATCTGCAATATTTAGATGAGCACCTATGAAATAACAAATATGCACCACTTAGAAATAGCTATGCAAAAAACGAAACAAATATCACTATTTAAAAATAGCTATGCAAAATTGTTCAATCCATATTTTAACAAGCACCTAAAGGCCTGCGTCGGTGATATAATGAGATAAAGTGAAAATGATTAGATTAATTAGAACACACGTTGCTTTTTTACAGGCGAGAAATACTTACTTTTATAATGGATTTTAAACAAATATATAAGTTATCTTGTGTGCAATGTGTAAATATTTATAATTTAATTTTAAAAATATTTTTTTTTATAAATTCAGCGTGTCCGAAGACAATTATATATTTCTTTAGTTGCGAACTAAATTTTTGTGTTTTTGCTTATAGCGTTTTGAACCGTAGCATGAATGATGGCATTGTTTGTCAGAAACTTAGTGGTCCATCTATTTATATTAAATTTATAAATTTAGTTCGTTTTTTTAAGTATAACTTTGTGTTTACCAAACTTTATCGCATTACGTCCGATTTATCATTATAAAGTGGCCAGTGAGTTAGCTCTATAACCATGTGCATTATGACTATTAAATTTGACTCTAAACTTGTATAATTGTGTCAAATAAATTACCACTGAAATATGAATCTGTTGTGTGTGTCGTTTTGAGTTAAAATATCTATGAATAATCCTTTTCAGATTCATTTTTAGGCACTTGTCAGGCCTCTAAAACTCACCAGATTCATTTTCGGCTTGAGCTTACAACGCTTCCCCAAACCCCTGAGTCGTGTGGGCAGGACCTCGCACATTCGGGGGTAACGTCAACATACATTTTAGTATTTTGGGGTAATGGGCAAAAAATTTTACCGACCCCTGATCTACAAGAATATATGAATTTTAACATGAATGATAGCATTGCATGTCCAAAACTTTGTGGTTCATCTAGAAGAATATACGAATTTAACATGAATTATAGCATTGTGTGTCAGAAACTTAGTGGTTCATCTAGAAGAGTGGTTCCCAAAGTGGTCCCTACGGACCCCCAGGGGTCCCTGGAACCGTTCAGGGGTCCGTGGAAAATTTAAATTGATTTGGGGGTCCTTGAACAACGTCAGGGGGGTCCGCGCAAGGTTTAACATAAAGTATTAAAATTGTGATCAATTTATTATTATGAAAATTTAAATAAATAAAATAGTATCTGAATGCTTCTCTACTAATTTAATGTAAATCTTATGTGTTATCAGTCAGGGAATACAATGGTGTTTTATCGAGAAAAGAAAGTATAACTATTGTAATTTCCATAGCTATTGTCAGGGTATGAGAATCACTGCGAATGATTGTTGCGAATGATTGTTGTGAGATTGTTGTGAGCCAGTGTTGGAGTCGGGTCAAGGCGTTGTTTACGGGTATGAACTCCTATCACGGGAATAATGCCTAGTGATGTCTGAGCGAACTTCTGGTCACACGGGATATGTCAGAGAGATGACCAGAGGACACGCCAAGGTCAGTTGAGACCAGTTGGGGGGGTATATAAGAGAGTAGTCGAGACGAGTGCGGTGTGTGTGGCAGAAAGCTGGGTAGTTCGCACAGTGTTGTGCGGTCAGACCGGTCAGGATAGACCGGGGAGCTGCAGGGTTGCAGTAACACAGAGAGTTGAGTTAACGTCGCCCAGAAGCGGTCGGGTCGGACCGAGGGCATGCTTGAGCATACAGCAGTTATATATATAAGTATTGATGTCAAGGCAAGACAGCCAGTTGTACAGTGTATATAGTAGAATAAACATTGCATCGTTACACAGACTTGTGTCATCTCTTGTGTATGTTGTGTGTAGCGGAGAGCAAGGTACAATCCACCTAAACATAGAGACTTAACATGGGGGCCCGAATTGTCTCTGGATTGCCTAGCACCGCCAAACACTACGAGAGATGGGACGGAACCACATCAGCACAGCGGTATGTGCGCCTGTACTTTTCAGTACAGCGCCTCTGATACAGACTACTGTATCCATCGTAGGGCCTACGCCTTACAACAGAAGCAGCCCAACGACGACCAACCAGCGACGAACACGGGCAACAAGGGCAACGATCAACGTATCAGCGGATTCTCTGATAGACGAGGCCTAGCAAGTCCCGTACGGAACATTACCAGCAAGAACACCAACTACAAGAGATACCTCGAACCAGAACCAGCGAAACAACGACGTCGGAACCAGACGGTGCCAGCTACGAGAGAAGACGATTACAAACTGTACCGGGAGGTCAAGTTGCAGAACCAACCATCTCGCCCCAGCTACAGTGGGACCCTGAGGAGCCGAGACGACCCACAGCAACACAGTTCAAATCGGGACAAGTTCGAGAAGCTATTCCAGGTGGAGAAAAACATTACTAAGTGACAAGGAAACTACAAAAAGTGTGACTTTGTGAACTTCTTACGAATGGATATTTATTGTGTAATGGGACTTTCATTGTATATGGATATTATGTCTGAAATATAACCCACAGTAAGTACGTACTTAATTACTTATAAAATAGGGTTAAATTGGGGAAGTGTGCTATAGTAAGATTGATCTGTTAAATAATATATATATAATATAATATATATAATTAGATATAGCATACCTGTCATATATAAACGAACAATAAGGAACAATGGAAACGAGAAGTAAAAAAACACAAGATATCGATAAAATAATGGCGGACTTTAGGGAGACGGGGAGAAAGTTACAGTTAGAGGGGCAGGAGTTAAACAAATACGTAATAGACAAGTGGAGACAATGGGAAGAAGACGAACGAGAAAATAAGAGAAGACAGGAAGAAAACGAACGAGAAAATAAGAGAAGACAGGAAGAAAACGAACGAGAAGATAAGAGAAGACAGGAAGCCGCGGACATTAGGAAGCATGAAAGGGAACAGAGAGAGTATGACGAGGAACAGAGACAGAAAGAAAGGGAGCACGAATTGAAATTGGCAGAAATTAAAAGGAGAGACGAAACTGAACTGGACATGACAGGCCACTCGAGAGAAAACAAAGACCTTCGACAAATAGTAAAAAATTTGCAAAAATTTGACGGGTCCCAAGAACTCGACGAATATGTGGCGACATTTGAACATGTAGTGACTCAGGCGAAAGTGCCAAAAAGTCAATGGCTGATAGAGTTACAAGTAAGGCTAACGGTTGAGTTACAATCATTCTTAATGACGGAAGACGTTAGGACAAAACTGCATGATTATGACACTGTCAAGCAACTCCTTTTGCAACATGCAGGATTTAATGGGGAGAAATACAGGGAAGCGTGGAATAGTCTAGTACCGGAGAGTAATAATTTTAGATTATTTCACTCAAAATTGGTTAGAAGTTTGGACAATTGGGTGGCCAGTACAAAAACAGAGAGAACATTTGACGGGGTGAGAGATTTATTATGTAGAAACAAGTTATTATTGAACATGAAGGAAGAGGCTGTTAAATGCATTCTAATGAATAATGCCCCCAAATGTGAGGACGTACTGACACAAATTGACCATATAAAGTCGGCAGGACAAGGACAACTAAGTAGGAAAGCCAATACACAGCCACTGGTAGGAGGTGTGGCGGAACATAGGGGTGAATATGGAGGCAAGTATAGAAGTCGCTCGACGGAGGGCCGAGTAATGGGTGCATGTTTTAACTGTGGTCAGAGGGGTCACATAATGGCCAACTGTCGACAGAAATGGGCCAATAATAGGATGCCTGCGAAGAGAAATCAGTATAAAGACTCAGACCAGAAATTTAGCTATAATGGAAATAAATATCCATGGTACAGCCAGGATAGATGACTAAGCAAAGATTGCAAACAGGGCCGTGCTATACAGTGGCAGGGGTATAAACCTAGGAAAAGGGGGCAGTTTCGCAATACACAATGGGGGGGAAGTATGAGCGATATTTTTAGAAAGTCCACGGGTAGGTTAAATGTCGAAAATTGCTTGTTGTTAGGGAAGGAAGCTTCTCTTCTTAGAGACACCGGCTGTACAATCGTAGGGTGCAGAAAGAGTTTAATACCAAAAAAATACAGGACTGATCAGACATTTACAGTTAAACTTATCGATGGGACAATAAAAACGTTTGAAACTGCTGTAGTAGACATTAAAACCCCTTATCTCTGCGGTAGATTTTTGTCCGCCCTTTTTGAAGATCCGGTAACAGATGTGATTTTAGGAAATGTTAGATCAGACGAGGACACACCATTCCATCACGGTAACGTAGTTACCAGGGCCCAGAATAAACGAAATAAAGGGGGAGGACCACAAATGAAAACGGTGATTAGTACAATCCCAAAAATATTTGAACACATCAATTTAGCTGAGGAGCAGGCAAAGGATGGTGGACTAAATAAACTATGGCAAAAAGCTAAAAGTCAGAGGGTGGAAAGCACCAAACAAGGAATAATAACGTTTGAAATAAACAATAATATACTGTACAGGATATTTATTTCTAAAATAGATAACAGTGTTGAAAAAAAATTGGTGATTCCGAAACCATACCGATGAGTAGTCTTAGAAACGGCTCATACAACAGCATTAGCCGGACACATGTCAGTCAGAAGAACCAAATACAGAATTTTTTCTCAGTATTTCTGGCCACGTATGAGCATAGATATCAAAAAATTCATTAAGTCTTGCCCTATTTGCCAAAAAGCACGTCCACCGGGGAGCATAAAACCCATAGAGTTAGGTCAAATGGAAGTGATCGGAACACCCTTTCAAAAGGTTGCTATTGATATCGTAGGGCCATTACAATTAAGTGACAATAGGAATAGATATATCCTTACGTTGGTAGATATGGCTACTCGTTGGCCTGAGGCTATTGCGCTAAAAAATATAACAACACAAGACGTTTATGAGGCCCTATTAACAATATTCTCTAGAATGGGATTCCCGGAAGAGATCTTGTCAGATAACGGGCCCCAGTT